>PVMI01066983.1:3345-17123 GCA_008528875.1 Aulacorthum solani | reverse complement strand
ATATATATATATATATTATTCTGTGCCAAAACCTATACACACACGATAGATACCACAACAATCATATTATTGCCTACATAACAGGTTGTTACGTTTATTATTAATTTGTAATTGTTGTTTTTTTTATTTTAGTTAACAATTATCGAGTACCTACCATCTCTATAATATGGTATATATGATAAATGATAATATTAATTGTTACATAATATTATGCAAAATACCAAGTATAGGTAAAGTACACATTACATAATATAGATGAATTAGTGATGATAGGCACTCGTCGATGAGCGTTTTTAATCGAGTGCGATGACAACATCGATTTAGGATATATACGCCGATGAACCATTCGCACTCGGCCTGACATAATATATTATCAATATCATCATAATCTCAACAAAATTTTAAATCACCTAAGCCCTCACTGATTTTCGTCGTCATACCGCACACTTTAAATAATAATATATCATGAATTATTAATAATAGCATTATGTAATATCTAAATAATATACTTAGTAGTACGCCTATCGTATGGAACTCGGATATATATCATCGTTTCTCTAGGGATCGGCGGCGGCGATAAGTCTTGTCCGGTGGGAACTTTGAGAAAATTCGCACGCCGGTCCGCTCCCGACGACAACCTGTGCTCACCGGTCGCGGCCTTGGACTGCCAGCTTTGAGCGCCGCCTCTTCCTATACTTGCCCGCCCCCGCGGCGACAACTCCGACCGCGGTACATTATTGCTACCGTCGAGCTCGACATACGGCACCGGGTCGTGGCCGCGTTCCGAGATAAGAATATTATTGAAAAAGTACACCGTCCACGCGGCCGCCTCCGCCATGGAGGCCATCGGACACAAACTCTTTCAGCTCGGCGACCCCGAGGGAAAGGGGTTCATCGTGAGACGAGACATGCAAGTAAGCCAATAGATATCATAGTTTAAGTATAGAATTTTGAGCCTAGTGTAGGCGTATTGATTGATTATAGACCCGTTGTTGTGACGCTGCAACCTAGCTGCAGCGCTCGTATATATAAAAATTCATGATAGTACAATAAATTATAGCCTCGTGAAAATAGGACGAAACACGACCGGTGATTTTGGTTTTAGTAGCCGGAAAACCGAATGAATTGAGCTATTATTTATGGCGTACACGTATAACAATTGTATATTATAGTACAAATGATATTATTACAACATACTAGTTTTTAAAAAAAAAGTTATTATCCGCGAGTAAGTAATTAGGGCTCGAACCAAAGACTGCTGTGTATATGCTCGGCTCGAATTCAAACTACCAACTGAAGTTTAATCTATAATCGTTATTACCTATATAATCAGTAATCCCGAGAATAAAGCTCCTGTGGTATATCGACAGATAACGTGTGAGATTTAAGATGAGTGCATGCACAATAAAGTCTATTGTGGTGGCCAGGCAAATCAATCGAGTGTTATCGACGAGACGTGGTCCTCACAAACAGTATAATATGATCAAGACACTACAGCGATCGAATTGTCACTTTTATTGACGTTTTGGCCTTTTTTTCGAGTCTCGAGAAACGTACGCACCATAAGCTGGTAGGTATGCTTTTTTAAGAACTAATTTCAAAATAAATCCCCTGTTTTCATCGGTGATGGGTAACTATCAATAGGTACCGAAACTTATAGTGAGTGGCATAATGTGATACACCATACACCCTGATGGCCACATACATCTAAATATTACATATAATATGTACAGTGTTGTGACGGTACGATTTAAAAAACAACTTTAGTAGGTATACTTTAAATCCTATTCATTTTTTACCTCCATTTTATGGTTAATACTAGTGCGTCTTTATTTTCGTGTGGCTAGGTGTTGATTTTTTTATACATATATTTATCTTTAGTCCGCCTAGGTACTTATCTTGCTTAATACTTTTACTCGTAACATATTCAATAATAGCACAATAAGCTTAATATCTATTACAGTTGAGACATATTTAACTATAATGACAAATCCAAATTATCCAAACCCAAGACCCACCGACCACAGTGCATAATATACACAACCTTAACAATGTATTGATTATATTACATTATTATCTAGTCGAACTTTTGATAATCAAGTCCATTATCGGATCGTAAAGGCATTTCGTAAATTTCTCATATCAATTGATTGAGATGGTACATCTAACAATTTCAAAATAATATCAAAAAGTATATTATACGATCACGAAAAATAAATTACATTTGAACTATATAGGTAATGTATATAATATTATTTATGCTGAAAGTTACCACACACGCGTCAGCGATTTTTACACGTATATAATAATGGCGAACACTTGTTTAAACACGCATGTTGTCGAACCAAGTTTCCCATAGAATTCTTCGAAACCATTTAATACCAAATTTTAACGTGAACAAAACTATATTCTTACAAACAACACAATAAAAAGCTTTAAAACATATGTGTATTGCACATAATATTATTACTATTGTAATATAGCCTGTAGGTAATACGACTGTATAGTATACACACTGTTTAAAATGATTTGATTGTATGAATAAACTTAGACAACTCTACACAAGAAAAGTAAATGTCTCGCGTGTATCGCATGCAATGAAAATAATATGAATCGGAAAAAATATATAAGCGACAATAATTTTGAGTCCGGCTTACGACCCAATCCAAGAGTATTATAATAATATTAAAAACAATAAATTACATTAATCCCGTCGTATGAAACTCATAACCTGCTGATTAATTATTATTAACTATGGTGCTTAGCACTTGTACACTTTTCGGTGATGGAATTTTTGTCGTATACATATAACGTTTAGGTTTACTGGAATGAGTTTTAAATTTGATTCTCTATACTCGCATACAACTCGAAATCAGTTCATCGTCGGACCCAATAATGCGCCACATAACAAATTATTTTACTGCTTCGTATTCTGAATAGGTAGACGGGTACCTATATACATATTTTTTATAATGCACCCGATTATTATTAAACAACGAACAAGCGAAGATAATTATCGTAATTTGTGTCCTAACTACACAGTTATTGTCCGCACGGTAAGCAATATGCATATTATTACACGACGGCAATGACGAAGTACATATTATTACTATACGCCGCACAGACAATAAATATTAAAGAAAAAAAAAGCATGTATAAATTCTCATAGAACTGCACAGTAGGCACCTATACAGTGGTGCGTACAACTAACAACATTTAAAATTGAATAAACGATCCGACGGCACATATTATATAGCTGCTTGTATGGTGCATTGTCACTGTAGTGCTATACCTGGTACCTATACAAAACCATTGAACTTGCTTATGGTTAAACACACTAATAACTGTATTATTTATACCAGTACTATGATACCCAGTAGTTGATCTAGAGGTCACCCGAGAAAATAGGGGGAGGGTACATTTTATATTGATTAATGATTGTAATCATATAATTATTAACTATACAATATTGTAATTGCACCTTAAATGCTACATTTTATACCAGAGATATAAAATGTATATAGTACATTACCTAAGCTACAAACCTTTAGTATTTAACTCGTGCAAGCTATAACAATAATATTGTAATATATTCATTTAGTTCTCTATAGTTGTATTATTTGTTTCGTTAAAATAAATTATTTATTTAGAAATTAAAAGACGAGCTCTCGATGACCCCGGAGCAATTGGAGATCGTATTTGATACATTGGATGTCGAGCAAAAGGGTTACCTCACACTCTGTCAGTTTTTGGAAAAGTTCAGTGAGTACAATAGTACATAGGCGTATCTAAGGGGGAGGCTTGGGGGCTTAGACGTCCAAAATTATTGTCATTCAAGTAAATGTAATAATTGGAGTTATCATATTGAACTTGAAGTGACAAATGACAATTTAATACCTAAAAATATCATCACTTTTGTAATTATTTATTATAATCGAGTTTCACATCAGAACATAATAAATAATATCATTTTAGATTCTGAGCAGAGCGAGTTTGTACTTTCGAGTGGTAAAAATTGAAAATTTCCAGTACTTTTCTTTATAATAAACCAGAAAAAGAACAAAAAATAAGGTTAGATTTGGGAATTTTCACCCAATACCCGTTTTTGACTAAATTGGTATTGTAGGTGGGTCCAACTGCTGGGTGAAAAGGATGTGAAAAATCACATTTACCGTTATTGCAATATTTAACCTTTGCAGTTATTCGTTATTTAAAAATAATGAACGGCTTACTAAATATTTAATTTTAAAATAACTTAAATGTATAGTTACATAATATACCTAGGTACTTGAAAATACAGTGCTTGGAAAGTCCTTTAAAAAAGAAATGAGTTCAAGTTCACATTCATTTTGCTAAAAAGGAACTAAATCGTTTCTCGTTCCTGACTAGTTAATTAGTTTCTAATTACTAGTTCCTAAATAAAGAACATTATTCTTTCCCCGATAATTTTAAAAATATATTAATATAATTTGTAGTAATATATTGTTTAGTTAGTTCGTTGTTTTGTTTTTAAAATTTTTTAAATGTTTAATTTTTTTATATCATACAAGTTCAGGCCCATTATACTGTCGTGACTGACTTGAAATTTTGCAAACATTTTCAATAGTATCGTATATTATAGTGCATAGGTTTAATCATTCATCTATTGCTCATTATATCGACTTAATTTCTAAGGAAAAATCCTTCATATTTCTCTAAGACTCCAATATGTTCCTTTACATGAAAAAGGAACTATATGTTCCCGTTAAGTTCCTGAAAAGTGAACGAAATCATTGGAACGTGTTCCTTTGATCGCGTTCCTTCCAAGCACTGCTTGAATTCATAGATCATAATCATCAACTTGAAATAATTAAAAACATTTCATTAATTGAAACATGTTCATTAGAACAGGCATGCAATATGTCTGAATGATACATAATAGTATATAGTAAATTTTCACACAGAAGACACTGCGCCAATGAACTTCCGGAATAATCGGTGGAAAGAGCAGCAAAACGTCGTTTCGTTCAAATGTTCTTACACTGAAGACCTCCAAACACTTTTGCAAACCGTAAAAGACACGAACATGATAAAATTGTAAGTAATTAACGCCGAATCCGAGGGTGTTGTCTCCGTCTTACAAACGTATGATATACCTATGTAGCAAATTTTGCTTTCAGCAGAACCAATTTTGTGTTGTTTGAATTAATATTGGAATAAATTGTACTATAATTAAACTTTAAAGTAAGAATAGCATCTAGGACGCGTCATAGGATTTTAATTTTGATTAAAGCTCCCTTTTTTTCAGTTTTGAACCGATGAAAGCTACCTATAATATGTAAACATAACCTATATTTTTAAAATTATCTTAACTCTCTTTAAAATTTAAATATCAATAAAAGCCTTTGAAGTATATACTTAACATAATATTCTTAACTTTAAGTTTGATGATAGCTCAATATATTCTAATTTCAAATCAAATAACAAAAATTGTTATACGTTATATATAAGCGGAGACAACGCGTGCTAATAAATTTTCAATACCCATATGTAGATCCTTATTTCACAAGATGATTCTTTTATCACTAAAAAACTGTAACATGTATTTTATTGTATAAGATAAGTATAGGCTTATAAATACATTATGACTCATATACATTTAACCCGATCAATGATTAATCCAATGAATGACCAAATCACTAATCAGTTTAGTTATAAATGGATCACTCTGATGGCTGTAAATGGTATTAATCGTCGATGTCGCATTATGACATGCACCGACTGAGGGATTAACAATAATCGGTGTCCTTTTGGCAGGAGCGTAGGGCATTTAGAGAACATATGCAAGGCAGCCTCTCAGATGGAACCTGACAGTGCGGTTTCAGTGGGCCGCGTCGAAGCGTTTCTCAGGGCGCTCAACATGGACCTGGTAAAGATCGTTGAACGTGACAGAGAGCTGGAAGAGATGCTGCAGAGTCGAGAGATCCAACACCAAAACAACGTATATTATTGATATACAAGATGATTCACCAAACATGCTCACACACCCCCCTCTCATTTTTTTTTATAAAAAATGTATTTAAATTCTGATTTTTGGAATTTTTCAATATTCTTAAATACCATATTTTAAAATTATTGCGTTTTGTGTGCTACTTAAGAAGTGTTCTGTGGCGATGCAAACTTCAGTTTCTGAAATGAGATCAAATTCCTCCTCCTTTTTTTTCTATTGCAAATTACTAAGCAAATATTTTTTTCTGAAAATGTTGATATACTTTATTCAAAATTCAAACGAGTAGTTTCTCCGTTATTAAAATGGGCATACATAATAAGGATAATAGTCCTTAAAAATGGTTTTACAAAAATATAAATTAGATGTAACAATAGATCTAGTATTGACCTAGCTTCAATCTAGCTCGGGCCATTTTACAAATTATAAATTTTGATAGATTAATATTAAGTAATCACTAACATATTCCAAACCCATCATC
This sequence comes from Aulacorthum solani, assembly GCA_008528875.1. Taxonomy (NCBI): domain Eukaryota; kingdom Metazoa; phylum Arthropoda; class Insecta; order Hemiptera; family Aphididae; genus Aulacorthum; species Aulacorthum solani. Next base: position 10,656 of record PVMI01066983.1, on the reverse strand, counting down.
ATGGTTTATAATTTGTACATCAAGTAACTAAAGAACTACTAGTTCGAATTTTGATTTTAATAAGGCTAAATTATCAACTAAATAATTAACGACAGAAAATATGGTCTTTGGGAGTATGTATAAAAATAAATTCCAAAAATCTCATTTTGAATAAATGCGTTATCGAAGAAAAAGAGAGGAGAGAGCATGCTTGGTGAATCACCCTGTATCCTTACCTAGTATAATTATCAATAATACCTAGACATCTATGCGCTTATAAATTTGTCACCAACGTTACACTGTGTCACAATAATGAGTCAAAATCACTGATAATAATACATAATAAGTTATAAAACCGTCGTGTATCATGTGATTTTCAGATGCAAAAACTTTTTGAAGAACTTGAATCACATTTCCGCGAAGAGCAAGAAAAGACCAAACTTGAAGTATGTATTTAACGTAGGTATTAACGTGTCAATAATTTTCACCAATTTTCACCACGTGCTACATAGACGTGAATGACATTTCCGCAACAAAGGGTCCCGTAGAGAGGTCCGTGAGGGGAAAGCAGACCCCACACGATTTTATTTAATATTAATTTTTTATCACTTTAAAAAAAATTAAAACATGTATTGACTTTTGGCTTTGTCCCCCCCCCTACCACTGGTTTATATTTCTGCGGGCGCCCTTGTTCTACGAACACCCGTTTACCGATCACTGTTATGGTACCGATTTTAAACAATATTGTTAGACGTTAAAGTAGTCTATTGACTCGTTTAGGACGTGACGGTCTACAATATTACGATATTTCATATAATAATAAACTTAGTAATTATTGCACATATTTTGCAGTGTAAAATAAGTAATAACACCATTCGTACTTTGGTGTTTGTTTTTTAATCTCGGTTTTTTAAGAATACTGGCTATAGACAATACAATCGAAATCAAAGGATTTCAGATTTTACATTTTCATAAAAATATTCGACTTCAAATAAACGTGTGTTTATGCAGGACCAAAGAAAATTCCGGTCGGAACTAACCGCATTGGAAAACGAACTGGCCGACAAGGAGGATAGGTTTCGATCAGCCGTGTCCACTAGGCAGGAATTCGCAGGACAGCTAGTGGCAGCCCAACAGCGTGAACTGGCTGTTATGGCGGAAAACGCTAAACTTATCGAAACCCGTGTAAGTATAAGCCGAGTGATAAATCGATCGATATTAATAACGATCGAAGTTGAAGATGAAATGGACGATGGGAATGACAATCATATTGCTTACAGGAAAGGCTGTTGAATGATTTGGATGCGGAAAGGGCCAAAACCTGTCGGCTGGAAGAAATCATTGAGAGGACTAATGTGGAGTCCGCCGCCGATAATGAAAAACACTTCAAACAAGGGTTTTACGTGGCGAAAAATTTGGTCTCCATGAAAGAAGAAGGTGCGCTTGAACTTTGAAGTTCCTATTTTATAATATATGCATAGATAACGTTTATGTATAATATACTTTACATATATAATTATACAATATCACCATGTGTCGATATATGTAGTACATACACCTCTATTTTTAAGTAACAAGTAAGATAAATGTCTTACCAACATTAAATTTAAATTTTAAATAACTTAAAATTATTTTTGATAGATTCAAAATAGCTGATTTGGTATTTATAATAAATATTTTCTTCTTTTTATTAATGTGAGGTACTGAAATATATGAAAAGTAACATTTTAATCAATAATTTCACCATTTCAGTATCATACTGCAATAAAAATTAAAACATACAAAATATATAACTAAACCTCTAGTGGTTATATCTTATATATATATATATATATACACATATAGCATTACACATATATTATGTGTATGTGTGTTGTTAATTATTGTTTTAAAAACGTATAATATTATTTTATTTATTGATATTTTGTTTTTTATAAAAGCTAGTAGGTACTGTTTTTATTTTTATGGTTTTGCAAGGTTAGATATCTACTGAAGTATCTCAAATTTAAAATTACCCCCAAACTAAAATTCTAGGCATGCTTCCGAAATATTATAACTTATAAGTGATTTTATAACAAAACTTTTTTTTACATGCATTATATACTGCACGTCATCACAATAGCCTTAAAACTTTCTTAAATACTCCATTAGTACGTATATTGTTATAAAATCAGTGTGTGTTATTTGATGTCAGTGTGGTACTACGCTAGTGTATAGCATCACTGGCCCAATTTAATTTGGTGTGAACCGTTCAAACCTCAAACAGGCACCCACAATTTAAAAATAGTTGACTCTTTTAATAATTACTACAAATATTATACATAACAACTAAAATAATTGATATTTCTTGGAAAACTATAAACAATAAAAGTTGCTTAAGACGCTTTTCCACATAAAACGCTCTTTTAAGCTGGTCCTTTGAAGAGCGTCTTAACTTCTTAAGCGAGTTTTACTGTAATATAAATATATGATATATATAATAATGCTAATTATTAGATGTATTCAGGATGGGAATATACGAGTACAAGAAATATAAAGTTATTTTAATATTATTACAAAAATTATATTTAAATAACTCATGTCTGTTTGTTGATTTCATGAGCCATTACTCAATTCTTATTTTTTGCTCGTTCAAGTGTGTCAACTGTTAACTGTCCAGTAAATGTCTTGTATGTTCTGAGTTATGCGTAGTTAAAGCTAAAAAATCTATATATTTTTATTGTATAACTTAATGGAATACTCGAAACATCTGAATATGGCATACATTACTATACCTATAGATTATAGGCAGCAAGGTCTATTATATCAGTTTTATTTTAATATTTTACCATACGTATAATTATTATTACAACTATTTGCCAATAGAATATACCAATTACAAATAACATGTAAAATTATGATACCTATTCATAAATACTGATTTCATATTATGTTATGAATTAAAATGTATTGTCATTTATTTTTATTGTGTGCTTTTAAAGTTGTAACTCATATATAAGCCACAACAATTAACAAATTACAAGACGTATAGTTCATGCTTTTGTTAGTTATATTTTAGCTGAGAAGTAATGAAGTACACAAAAGATTTTTTTACATAATATATTTTACATATACAAATAGATATTTTAAGTTTGTTTCAATACAATTATTGTAAATTATTGTAAATTCTCCATTCGTATGTATGAAGACTTTATGAGAAGATCTAACTTAAACTTATGGACTTATAACTGTCATTGTCTTATAATGGTATTAAATCCATCAAAACATTGTATATTATTTATATTCATAAGAATTAAGCATAGGACCATTCGCATATAGTATATAAGTGACAGCTATTTAGACTGATATAGTGAACATTGAAATTTCTCGTAAAATATGAAACTTAGCAATAATCTATTGAAATTCAAACTCACTACATTATTTGGGAAGTTGACCTTATTCTTTACTCTAACAATCTGTAACCAATTCATTTAATATGCTAATGTATTAGGTATTAGCTATATGTACCATATCTGAAGTGAAAGAAACAGCTACGATATCAAACATTTATTACTTGTAGATTGTTATTACTTGTAGATTTTTAACTGAGTATATACGAATGAATCTGTAAAAATATTATTGTAATGTACGCAGTATTTACCCATCGTATACAACGTGTATTATGCAGTACTGAATAAACATGCAGCAAACATGTTAAAATATTTAAATCATCACACGCACGTAGTTATAAAGGTAGCCTATTCGTATATTGGATGACTTTTGTTTTACGAGAGCAAATAATAAAAAGTGAGTATCGATTACCGACTAACAGATTTAATCGATTTCCATTTCCTATATACCGTATAATTGACTAAGTAAAAAAAAATTAAAGAATCCAGTAAAGGTGTGCGACAAATGCTACAACATATACCGTGTGTCCGCGAAAACAGCGTACACAAAAAAAGTCAAGTTGTTGCGCATACACAAAATACAAAAGTTAAACAATCGTAAGTTATTGGAATTTATGATCCAGCAGTCGAATTTCATGCCCCACAAATAAAATTCAAAAATATGTTTAGACTACTGAGTATAATATATGAACTAAGTTATAAAGTGTACTCTATTTTTGAAGACACGGTATATGTAAATGGGATAATAAGAGTGAGCTTCACGCTCACAATATAATATTATGTATTCATGCTTATATGGATAACCTATCATACAAATTACAAATTAATAAATGTGTTAGGTTAGTTATTCTGCGTATAGTTCTCCTAACGAAGCTAACTAATTTCTTCAATAGTTTGTATATTGTTAAATTTTGTATTTATATAGTATTTATAAGTATGCAAAGATTTGTTTTTATTTCCTCTTTGAGTACTTACGGGCGCACAAAATCAACATGGTTTAAACTAATGAACACGATTAAAAAATGTATTAAGAATACAATACCTGGTGTTTATTTAAACAAATAAATTATAGCACATTCATATTCGTGTACCTACCTAATACATTTCATCTGAACCGATTTTGTTTACTTAATAATGTTTGGCCTGCTAGTGCGCAATGTATAGGTACCTATAAAACATCACAGATTGTATAAAACATATAAATAATATATTATATACGTACTTATCGTACCTACCTATATCGATGTACCTATTAAAATTTAAAACTGCGTAGTGCTCACTGCTCACTGTTCATAACACAATACATTTCAAATAACAATACGCATTAAGATCGTTTTTGTAACCAAATCGCATGAAATAAATATACATCATTTTGATAAAGCTTATATTAACTCTTAACCGTTTAAGTCGTTTAAAACGTAATAGAATAACATTATTATAATATTATGTACTTATAAATAACTGCATGAAATCAAAATCAATTTAGGCTGGTTTAATTATTTTTTTTTAAAGAAGAGGTCATTTAATTAAATTTCATATAATTTTAAATATAAATACGTGTACAAACGGTTTTTAAATATATTCTCAAACCCTTATATTTTAAGCAATGCCTAATTCAGTTCTCTCATTGTTAAACTAAAAAAAATATCGTTGGTACTTATTCACGTAGCTAGCACATTGCATGTATCGAATAAAAACAAAATATAAACAAATATTAATTATAACTAATAATGTATAAATAATAAACTACAGTTGATCAACGATTTATACGATAAATGGCTATTATTCGCATAAACAATGATACACTTAATCGGATGAATGTAATCGCTACCTATACACTGCTGTGCACGCACTTCAAATTATAATTTATATAATACATCAACCGACAACTGTGTACGGTCGTATACATCGTTATATAATACACATAAATCCCAATTATACAACAGTACAAATACAAATATCGTACCTATCTAGGTATCTCTATTTTACTGGATTAATCTTTTCGGAGTAGGTACCAATACAAATTATGAGGGGTACGGAGAGATACGAACTCGTGTATAAAAAATAAACAGTAACTGTACCTTCTACTTTAGTATACTGTCATAAGCCGTAGGTATGGAAATATTTAGTATAATCAATTTTTTTTAAATGGTTAAAAATCTATTTTTCTCTAGAATATTGCCTGCAATTGTATTCTGAAGTAATAATTCAACGGACGTCATAATGATAATAATTAATTTAAAAATTGGTTCATTTTTACACTTACAAAAATAATGATCAATCATTTTTTTTTAATTACCAACTGGTAAATAAATAATAACTAAAATGAAATACGACTCACGAGTCCAATGAAATTTCAGACTATTGTCCTAGTGGTCTAAAGTCTATAAATACAAAAGTAAATGGATTGAAATGTGTATCCTTATAGTATCTACGACTATCATACAATAATACAAGGACTATGGTGAAGAATGAAATCTAAGGTCTCTCAAAAAATACTACCACCGAACAATTTTTTTTTTAAATATGAGACAATACATTTTTCTAACAATATCTTATAGATATTTTGTTTTTAACAAATAATTATTACTTCATTATATATGCGCAATGATTAAAACATTCAAGTTACTTTTTAGTTTTTGGTTTACCATCTACCTTAAAAAAAAAAAAAATTGTACCCATTTGTCTTTCCTGCAAACCCAATGAATTATAAGATAATCCGCAAATTTATTTAAATGTCTCAAAAGTTTGATTATTATTCACTTACATTAGGTATAATACCTACTTATACGTATTGAAGTTAATCAAAATCTTGGAGTTGCTAAAATTATAACCTTTAATGTAGCGCATGAATGAAGCTCCTAACAATACTTCAAAACAAAACCGTATACGATTCCAGGACTTGAATATGCTTAACTGCTGTCTGCTTGAGACCTAGAGAAGCTAAATAATAAATAGCACTCTTCCTCTCCTCGTGGAATTAGTGCCTGTAATTAGTCTGATTGGTGATGAGTAATCACTGATTACACTGTGTCTTTGTGTCATTCCGTAATCAAATACTTAAACGCTATAAATTATTACATAATGTAATAAATGTTATGTTATTGTAACTTTTTAATTTTTGTATGCGTTTCAGGACTTTTGCAACAGTTAGAAATCCTTCAGGACATGAAAAACGTCCTGTTGAACTGACACTTGTGCGGCGTCATCGTCGCCGACATACTCAACCTAAATTTCATTATTGATTATACGAATCATATGCATAATAACACGCATCTACAGACTATATTATAAAGTGATGCAACATCAATAATAATACATTATCATTATTATATTTTTATTATTATTATTATTGTTATTACATTTGAATTTGAGCATCAGCTACAAAGTTATTACAGCTTACATTAGGCTAACACCTTACATTGTATTTACATCAGATTAATTTATACATTACAAGTGTTTTTTAAACTGTTATTATTATGATTATTTATTAAGATTCAACAATTATATTTGTATTGATAATAATAACGCATGTGTGTTGTGTGTTTTATATATAATAATAAATAGTGGTGTTAAATGTAAGTAAATGATAATGTAATGACTCATGAATTATGATTATAGTTTATAATGTTAATTAATACGTATCATAATAATTTCAGGCTCTTTCGTGATAAAAAAAAGTCAACCGAAAGACAGCATGTAGGTAAGTGTATACTGGGTGATTATATTTTAATAGTAATCACTCATTGTCAAAAACTATGACTAATTTTTGAAAAACCAAGAGAAGTCGATATACTGTATAGTAAGTTTCGAGTATACCTCGTCATTGAGTATAGTAGGTGACTTTACTTAATATAATAGTCAAATTTAAGTTCAATGATAAATCATTAAAATCATCGCATACGATAAACGATTCTGAACAGAGGCAGTGGTTATCAATGAC
>PVMI01066954.1:1724-16400 GCA_008528875.1 Aulacorthum solani | reverse complement strand
TAAGAAATTAAAATTTGTCCGTTTATAATAAAGGGCCTCATATTCACAAGGACAAGTGGGTCTCGCACTGGTTATTGCCAGTCTAGAGTAAAAGCCAGTCCGACCAGGTTTGAAATTGTTAGTATAAGGTATATTAAGGCAAATAAAAATTTGCTAAATCAATCTATAACGATAGAGGTATAACGAAAAAATGTTTATCGTGGCACCCATACTTTTAATTTCCCGTCGTAACACTAAATATTTTGTTAAAAATGTTTGGAAATAGGAATATTTATATTTTAAAACATTGAGTTACTTATATGGTTAGGTAATATAATTCCACCGGAGCTTTTCAGTTTTGGAAATTCGCCTATATTAGTTGGGTATGTTATGTATAGGTACATTATACATACTAAATATTACACAAAAATTGTAATATGTAAAATCACTTCTGTATTGTGTTTTTAAAAGTTGCAGTACAAATACCTACTTTATCTAGTACCTATCTACATAATATTGTATAGTTGACACATTGACAAAAGACTCCAGCTGCTAAAACAAAAATGAAGTATCGATCTTACTGGATTGTCGTTTATACATTTATAATAAATTATAGCATAATGTTTGAATTTAATCAATTTTAGTAAACTGCTTGGAAACACCAAAATAACCAGTATATTTTATGGTTTCTGGTTCCGTATCGTTGTGGTAATGTCCTCCTTGATCACGATCAGTGTATAGATGGAAGTGTTGAAGTCTTAAATTCAACCCCTAAGAAAAGTGAAAAATGTTTTAATAAATATTTAACACAGCCACACAAGGTACTTATATGCTTATAAAAATAATTTTTGAAATTACTGGATCATGAGATACTATGCATCCGACACCCACCGACGGTGGAGATAATTCAATGAAATGTAACCAATTGCCCAACTCTTTTTCTGATTTTATTGGGATTTTCACTAAGCTCGGTTTAATGACATGAACTTTCACTTTTCCATTTTCGATGAGTATTACTCCACCCAATGCTATATATTTTGTTATGTAACAAGTAATAAAAACGATTTCACAGTATTCTAACATTCGTAGATACTAAGTAAAAACTACGCAGTAAAAATATATATTTCTAGGAGACATAGTTTTATTTATTATAGTAGTTAATAGGATCAATATATTAATGTTTAGCCATACCAATGATTTCATCTCCAAAATGTTTCACTAATGCTTCCCTAATGCACGTGCTAAAACTTAAAGGCCCTTTTCTTACTTCACACACAATTTTCAAAACCTAAAAACACACTATTATATTAAAATAATTTACATAATTATATATTATGTCATACCTATAGAGAAACGGTAAGCTTGTAATTGAAGTTATATTTATAAATTTATAATACCTAACAATTTTTTTAAAAACCTTATAAGTATAATAGATAACATTAAAAAAAATATATTTTATAGGTATCCATACATTGAAATGCAGTGGTCAAGACATGCCTTTGAACTATCGAAAATTTGATTTAAAGACGTTCGAGTTATCGAGGTTCTACCGTTTATTATATAATAACAATATATTTTATCATAATAAAATAAACCACTATAGGGTCACCGCCCTTTATAAATATAAAATAAGTATATAGTACAATATTAATACTAGATATAAAATAATATGAAAATAAAAATACAAATCTTTTTTATCAGTCATTGACACTCATTGTACTGATCAATAAAGTTATGTGACAACATTTATGAATGATAGCCTATTACCTAAATGATTTTAAAGTTAAAGGTTAATGTTATATCTACTTGAAATATTATGCATCGTAAATGCACCTTTATACATAGACTAGCTATAAATTATTTTTGAATCATCAGATAACCTTTCACAAAATTGATAACTTTCTTAGAAACAAGGTTGGTATATTATCCAATCACAAAATGACAGAATCAGGGATGTGTAGGATTTCAACCCCTCTAATTAATACAATAAAATAAATGTGGGCAGGTAGACGACCACTTGGCTTTACAAGGCTAGCTAAGCTAGCCGTGTTATTGTGTTCAGTGTACATTATCGTTGAGTTTGTCACTGTAATGAAAGTGTTAAGTACTTACATTGTAATGATAAATCATTGTACAGTGCATACAAAAAATTCTGAACGAAGACCGTCGTCCGTTTGTAGGCTTAATATTTTTTGAAAAAAAAATTCAAAATTTTAAAATACCTATTTATACCTATTAGTAGTAAAAAGTCAAAATATTTTTAAAATTATTTTATGTCTAGTAAATATTTATATCATTAGTCTTGCGAAATCAAGTCTCTAAGTTTATTCATTTTGAGTTAAAATAAAAAAAACGCATTGTAAAATCAATAAATTCATTGCTCCGCTGCCTCCACTCTGACTCAAAAAGTTTGAAACTACACTTATAACACTACATCCTGCAGAACTAAAATAACTTATTTTCAGTAAATTTGCTCACTGTATAGGCAATATTGGTTCATGGCAGTATAATATCATAATATATAATATCCCATTAATATGTTTAACATTTTTTTTAATATAGGTACCTACTTACTTATTACTTAAATTATAATGATTTAATACAGATTTAGTAAATTTCTTATCAATACTATAAAGATTATAAGTAATAGATAGATTATACTTCGATTATATGTTTACAACCAAATAGTAAATACCTTCATAGATTTTGTTCTTACCTCTCCTTTAATGCCGTTACTAGTGAAGAAATTGGCCATCATTGAAAACCGCATTTCGTCGTTGGGTAACGACTCATGGAAACACTCGGCGACGTCATCAGACTTTGTCATGTGAACGTGTGTTCCATTTTCCACACTGTCGCCTGTCATTTTAACATTTTCCACGCACTATATTATAAATTATACTTGTATATTTTTGTCATAAACATTATAAAATAAAACATAAGTACATTATTTTAGTTTCATAAACACTTATTTAATTTTTTTCATTTGAGAATTACACTTTTTACTGTAAACTGTCAAGCATAGAATTTTTTTTAGAAATATTGATGTATATAAATGAAAATCCAATCAAATAGGACAGGTAGTTTCTAAAATATTATGCACTTTAAGAACTAATGATAAAAGTCCATTTTTGGATTATTGATATTGAACATTTTAGTAGGTAGGTAACTACCTAATTATTAATTATTTTTAATAGTTTTAACTAATTGGTATCCAATATCAAATACATAACATTTAATAACTCACAAACACATTTTGATTTATATAAATAAATAGTTATAACTTATAACTACTATAGGTATACATCAAGTCGTCAACATTTTTTTATAAAATATATTATGCTTAACAGTAAACAGTAAACTGGGAGGATTTCATTTGAAAAAAGAAGTTTTGTATCGATACAAATAATAATATAATTATTAATACCAAATAAAGTTTAAAAAATGTTCTTTTAATAAAGGTAGGTATACTTAAAAATTTCAGAAATTTTAATTGAATAATTATATTAGGCAGGTATGTGTATTTAAGGATAAAGGGATAAACATGCTTGATGATGAATTAATCTGTATAGTGAAAAAAATGACAAAAATACTTGCCTCACTATCGGCTCCGAAAAACGGATATGGACCAGCACAAGCTCCGATGATGACCAAAGGATCGGACCCAGTAATCCGTTTTAAATCTTTGACGTTATACAACTTTTCTCGCTTTAATGAAGGAACAAAATTAGTGACATCGCCGATGTCAAATACGTTTTCGTCGCCACATAGTCCTATACGCATTAATAAAATATATACCTACTACCTACACAATTTACCTAACAGCCTATATAAGATACCTATATAAGTAAGTAAATACTTTATGCTCACCTTCGGAGGTCAAGTTAAACGGTGGTTGGGTTAAATCTGGACATTGAACTACTTCTGCACTTACATTTTCAAAGTTTTCTAATAATTCGGGCAATATAGCTGAAATCGAAATAGAATTTTGCATTGTGAATAACGTGATTCTATAAATATACCTATATTCGTTCATAATTTCATCAAACCTTGATGTATGTTATTAAAGATTAAACACACTACACATACTATATTCATATTTTATATACATTACTTATATAAGTACTTACCTTACTTTATTATTTTTAAGGTAGGTAATTATTTAAACCATACTATAGGTTCTAAGTTTTAAGCATTGTAATTTGTAGAACTTGGAATATTTTTAAGAAATTGAAATTGGATTGTGTAATTATATTATAAACATTGTTAGCTTAGATAATAATTATTAATTTTCAATACATTTTTTAACATTAACTTAATAAAAAATCCAATTTTTTAAAGTATTTACTAAAAAATATGATCGTATGGAGTATTGGGTAAAACTGTTTAGTGTTTTCAGCAAAACCGTATGGTATTATGATTTAAAATAGTAATGATGGGTAAAAAGTGGAAACAGTCTTCCAAAACTGCGAATGATCATTACCTGGTTAGAATGGGGAGATAAGTTGGATGAGTTCATATATAGCTTGCATAAAACCTCGGAGGTGACAACAATTAAATACAATAACGGGTAACTATACGAGTGACCTATGTTAACTAACCTACCCCTGACCTTATAAAGGGGCGATACTCCTCTTATAATACCAATTAATGTTTGGGTATACTTCAGATTCAAGTTCTNNTTCTCCATGTGCAAACATGTTTACTTTATACGATTTTTACCCCAGAATAAGCGTGTTTCAAAGTAACAACAGTAGTCAATAATTAAGTAAAAATTATGAAAAATATTTCTCAATATTATATTATTAAATTATTTTTATTTTCTTAGTTTGTAATTTGAACTCGATTGCAACTATATTATATTTAATTTTGTAGGCAGGGTCGTGGAGAGAGAAACCCACTAAATTGTAATAAGATGTTTAAATAATTCTGAGTGCATAAAGATATGGTTTAAAATTTTTCACTAAGAAAATGTGACCAGTGAGTACTGACCACCCTTATTGTAGTTTTATCACTTTTAGTAGATATTGTCGTATTGACGAATCTTGATTATCAAAAAATGAATGATTAATAATTAAGAAAATAAGAATTAATAAGCAAATATAGAAATACTATGGGTACCTTCAACAATGCATCTCAAAGGCGGTGTGTTTAGTTTGATGCGCGCTATGGGCAACTTGTTCATGTCCAGCGTACTTGGAAAAGTGCAACTTTCGGTGGCCATTTCGGAGAAAATTGTGTGAATTTTTTTAATTCAAATAAAAATAATAATTCACTATTTTAGTAACTACATGAATTTCTGCAATTGATTATAAACAATATACTTCGGTCGACGACGCTTATACAATGATTTAGCTACACACTTATACTGCTATAGCTAGGTACTCAATATTACAGCATCTGTTAGAACGCGCGTATAAAAAAACACGACTAGAAAATAGTAGCTATACGTAATAGTACCTAATGGCTAATCATTCTCGTTATATGTACATACGCCCTATACAAGTATATATCTATTGATTTTACATTACGAGTGGAGCGATGAATGTTTTGATTTTACCGCATGATGTGTTTTTTTTTTGTTTGTTGCATTTTATACGATTTTTTGTTGAAATAATGATTAAACAAAAGATTATTTTTATGCTATTGCCTATCTATACTACGGAATTTTACCTATTCACACCGTTCTACGATAGTTAGGTCGATAATTGACATAAAATGTATCATGTATTAATGTATTATACTATTATACTTAACAATACCTATCGTAAAATATAAATGAGATGTTTAAGGCAAAAACGAGTTCAGTGTATCGTATAAGATATTGACTATACTGTCTTTTAATGCTCTTACCTATTAGTAAAATTATAAATGTCCATAGTAGCAATATTATAATCAATATAAATCTATAATAAATATATCCGTGTATACGGTATACCTAGCAAATAGTAATAGATACCTAGGTATAATACCTATAGGCCGTTTTGAACCTAATCGTTTTTAATAATTTTGTCCTTGAGCTGGATTTGAAAATCACCCCCAGGACAACGTAGCTTACACCGATTTTTCAAAAGCACTCGACCTTGTCGACCACGCCATCCTCGAGGACGTGCTCTATAAGTCCGATTTTGGTGAGCCTAACTTATCTTAACGTGAATCGTACCTGTCTGATCGAGTGCAATGGGTTAAATTTAAGTACTTAAGTACTAGGGTTCCGCTGCTGTCCCTGTTCCATTTAGTTTTCCCCAAGGTGGTCACTTATCCCTTCTACTTTTTAAATTATTTGTAAATGGAATTACGCGAAGGATGTTCCCAACTTTAAATGCCGTATGTTCGCTGACTATCTAAAACTTTTCCGTAAAATCTAATCTAAAGTTGACTGTGTCACCCATTAGCATTCTTGGCCTAAAACTTCATAGGTACTAGTATATGTAAATCTACGTCCTTTACCTACAGGTGCCATGTGCCTACACCTATCGAGATTATATATACATTATACAATATACAGTGTCAGTGGTTAAGCGATTGATAGAGTTACAAGCACTTACTTCCGTCCTCACATTTTGTCTATCTGTTGTCGACCTCTCAAGTCACCCGGCTTCGTTATGCGCACATTAAAAGAGTTCAAGCTATCCAGGTTTCTCAAGACTGTTTATTGCTCTTTGGTCTGAAGTTCATTAGACTCATTAGAGTATGCGTCTGTGTTCTGGGACCCTTTTGTGGTAATTGATTCTTGCCGCTTAGGGCTAGTTCCAAGGCGGTTTTTGTCATCCGCAGCTTATAGGTACATGCTCAAAATTGATTATCCCCCTTATGACTCTACACTGATATTGCACGCGTTTAGCCTTACTTCCCTAGCTGACGGGCGTGTTAAAGCTAACCAAGTCTTTTTGGAAAATTTAATTGATGGTTCCATCAAAGCTCCTCCTCTGCTCGTGCAAAATTAACTTTAAAATTCCACATCACTCCACAAATTCCCGAGTTCCCTCTGCTGTGCCTTTACATAGCACCAATTATAGTAGAAACTAGAAACCAACCAATTGACCGCATGATGCATCTGGATAAACAAGGACCCCATCTTTCTTAGTGTACCTTAATAATGTATTATTGATTTTGTTTGTTTTATTTTATTACATAGTAAGTATAGTTTTGTTTATGCTGTTACTATTATGTTAATATCTTATTTTTCATGTCCTAATTATTATAATTTATATTTTTTGTACTTACCGGTAAGTTTACTAGTAACTATATGACCGTCACAATGAACTGTAGGTATAGGACACAATGCTAAAAAGTTCTTAGCATGTTAGGTACATTTTGATCTTACCAATGAATTGAGTGTAAAAACCACACATATGTTGAACAAATAATTAGTTCAAAGTATTTTTTTTTAAAAATTCTACTTTTTGATGTTTTTCACCGATAATTTCAAAACGAAGTCGGTCCGATCTTTTTTTTACATTCCTATAAAACACATATTTTGAAAGAGAAAAACTTAAAGAATCGATAGGTGCTAAATTAGAATTATGTCTTTGAATCTATTAGTTTCTTTTCAATAATTGTTTAACTTGTTTTTAATTAGTTGTTATTAATTATTACTGGAATTAAAAAAAAACTTGAAATTCCACAAATATTTTTTTACCAGTGTCTGCAGTGAATCAATTATTTATTAAATTTTAATGAATAATTGGATATTTACTCTTAAAAATATAATGATTTCTTATTAAACGATTTTATTATTTTGTTGAAACTAATAATTATAAAACGAAGAAGCGTTCTTGATATTTTCACCAAACGTTTATATTAGCATAGTGGCATAGCCAGGAATTTTATATATAGCTAAGCAACATGTATTAATATGATGACAGAATAATAATATTATTAGGAAAATAGTGTTTTATAAACAAGTGATTTGTTTTTGAACCATCACTAAGCGACTACATAATATAAGTATTATATTATAATTTAACTCAAAATTGTTTTCAATAAATTAAAAATCCAACAAAAATAAATAACATTCTTTTATATTTAAATTACTACCTTTTTATATTTAATTAGGTTAAAACTAAAAAGATTATGAATATAATATATACCTACTTCTATATTATATTTTTTTTTACTAAAATAACAAAAAAAACTCAATTCCCTTCTAAACATTTTTTTACCATGCGTGTATTTGTATTAAAATATATATCTATGATAAATATAAGACATATCTCTGGCAAAAACGTTAGTAAATTATTTAAAATTTATCTACACAAGAGAGTAGAAATAAAATTTATAATGTCTTCATTCTTGGGTGAATATTGACAATCAGAATAATTATTAATAAAAGAATATTGTAATAAATGTTGCTTATTTTATTGTGAAATAAAGTAACAAAATATGAGTAATGAATATTAAATGTAGGTACAATAAAACCATTTTTACATTCATATAATTTATTATTAAATTAAATATTTTTAAATTAACAACATATAATACCATGGTCTTAAATAATATTGCACTTAACACAAATAAAATGTATTTCTGTAAATATTTAGTTAAAAAAAAAAATTTACATTATTGTTTTTTTATAGACATAACTTCAATAAAAATAACCTGCCATAAGCAATTATATTTTTCATTATTATTCCATATAATTTTTTATTCAAATTTATAAATTCATTTCATAGCAGTACAGAATTAAGATTTATTAATAATACATTTATTATTTATTGTCACATATCTAACAATAAAAAATATTTTTACACTGGCACTTTTTTAAATTTTCCTTCTCCAAAAAGCCATAAGCATAATCGGTCCATTATATAAGAACCAAAGTAATCTAAAACAAGTACACTAATTAAAATAACTCGAAATTCATGGGGAAACTGAACAATTTCAAATTGCTCATTAAGTCCTTGCAAAGTACCCATACTTAAAAACAATATTACCATAATTGTCCCAAGTGTACTGTATAGCAATGGCTTATTTTCTATTAAATTTTCCATGAATGGCCGTCCTCGATAATTGACTGAAAAGGTACAAATTTGCAATGCCATGGAAATAATAAATACTGCACTGTTCACTACATTAGGTTTAAATTCATCTACATCCGAATCAGCAGAATCCAAATTTGTACCATTAGACAATAAACTGTCATTTGAAGATGGCAAAGTAGTATTCACAGAATCATTTTCGGCATATACACCAGCTTCTTGGACTAAGAACACTAAACTACAAAAATGTATAATAAATTGTAATAATACAGTTGAAATTGTGTAAATGTTGAATATATTTGGCAGTGGTCTCTGCTTGGATAAAACTTTTAAAGGTTTTGACCGTGAAATAAATAAAAATGAAGCTGCCAATAACAATCCTTGCAGTGTAGCTTGAGAATCACTAAATTTTATACCTTTGACATAAAGTACAGACTGACTATAAGCAGCAATAAGAGCATTCAGAGCTAATATTTTAAACATCTGAAGTGTAGTAACTAAAGTACAACGCCCTTGTTTAATCACATGACATACACAAGTTACAGATGAAAATTTACTTGTAAAAGGAGCAGCAATACTTGCGTCACCTGACTTCACCACGGTCACAGATTCTTCATCCATTTCTTTCATTAGTCTTTTCATTTGATCACCAACATTTTCTCCTGGTTTTCTTGTTTTATTGGCAAACATATCTTTTTTAAATCTTAACTTTTCTTTACCTCTAGCAAGTATAGCAATACCAACATGTGCATGTTTCAAGGCTCCAACATCATTAGTACCGTCTCCACACATCAAAGTGGAATAACCTAATTCTTTTAATGTTACTATAATAAATTCTTTTTCTTTGGGAGCCACTCTAGCAAACACACAGACATGTGGTAAAATTTTTTTTAATACATCTTTGTGATTTTGATTAAGGAAAGCTAATCCGTCTCCTGTCAAACATAAATCATATGAATCAACTAATTCTTTAATACTTCCATTTAATAGGACTTGAATTTTGTAACTATCACTTATCCAACACCATGTTTTGTTGATTTCTGAAAGTGTTAATATGATACGACTTGAAGATCTTGTGAAATTTAATTCATTAGCTACATAACATGCAGTCAATGCATTATCTCCAGTTATCATAGTTACCATATGAGATGAATTTAAAAGTTCCTTAATGACATTCTCTGAGTCTTGTTTCAACGGACACGAAACTACTACAAATCCAACAAAATTTAAATCACATTCCAAGTCTTCTCTCTTTAAATTTTTCAAATCATTTGGAATGGCAGCAATTTCTTTTCTGGCGAGAGCTAATACTCTAGCTCCTCGACCAGCTAGTTCAAGATATGTACTATCATAATTATTAGGAATATTTAATAACATTGACCTCAACACTTCAGGAGCCCCCTTGACACTTGCGATATGTATAATTTTATTTGCTGTCTTTGCACATTTATAAGCTGCTAAAACAGACATTCTCTTTAAAGAAGAAGAAAAATAAAATCTAGTTAATATTTTCAATGGTGATATCTTAGATTTCTTTGGTACAATAAAATCATTTTTGGTTAAAATCCAATTTATTGCGTTCAAAGAGGCTTTTTCAACAGGATCACCTACTAATGTATCCTCCAGTTGGACTAATGAGTGGCAGGATGCTAAAACTTGAATAGTATGTTCAGGAGCTTCGTTCATTGGAATCATATCTTTTTCAACACCAGCTATACCTTCAACGATTAAAGCATCTTTAGTTAAAGTACCAGTTTTATCAAAACAGCATATTTCTACTTTACCAGCAAATGGAATTCTAAAAGGCTCAGTACAATATATTCCAAGTTTGGATAAGGACAAAATTGATGAATTCACAGCCAACGATAATTCAACAGGCAGTTCTGGAGGTATAACAGAAGTGAGAATAAGGGTACATTCTAGGAATAATTTATAACGACTCCTATTTGGATCCTCAGTGCCCTTAATCCACAAATAATAAGCTGCAGCAATTGCAAAAATTAACAAAAATAAAATAAATGCCAAAGTTTCCATATTATTTGCAGTGACATGCTTGACGCCAAACAATATTGTCTGAAGTAGATTACCTTGAGATGTGTTAAAACCTGTTCGTAATACATAAGCAATACAGCCATTATCTGGAGAGGTACGCATGCTTGATGTTACTTTCATAGGAGAAGTATGTTGAACTACTTTTGTACCACTAAATAAAATATGTAATTTCTTATCAGATTCAAAATCTAAATTTCTTGTATGGTCGGCAATATTTTCAATAGATTCTTTCATCTGTGGAATAGATTCACCAGTCAGTAAGCTTTCATCAACAATACATGAACCTCTTAAGAGTAATAAATCACAAGGGACCGTTTGGTCGTTATTGGTTCTTGTAATAGATACAATATCGCCAGGTGTAAGTTCGTCACTTAACAAAGACTGCCATTTTTTATTGCGATACACATGTAAATTAATTGGTTTATTACCCATATTCCTGATTTCTTCCATGTTACGTAACTGTTGCTTGACTAAGGTACATTCAAAAAGTACCAACATTGCTAAAGTAAATAAAGAATAGTACCAATACTTATCAAAGCACCACAAAGCAATACAAAATACTTGAAATACAAAAAAAGGAGCTGTTGCCCTTTCGATAAACAAATCATTAAACTTAGGTAATTGTATATTAAGGCGATTTCGACCATACAATTGTACAGCTCTAGATAGTTGTTCATCACTATTGTAGCCTTTACAATTTGCATATTGTTCTATTGTATTAGCAATTGGAAATTCTAAAGAATGAAAACATTTCTTGTCATCATTCCATATATATTTGATTTCCTGGTACCTAAACCATGTAACAGTCTTCAGGTCTTGGTCTTGGAATGTATTTAACATCACTAATTCAGTGAATCCATTATTCGGAGTTGGTAATACTTTGACCAAGGCAGCTCCCTTCGGGGAAGTGACACGTCGACATGATAAAAGACATCTAAACGATACTGACCAATAACAGCTCAGTGAACACAGTATTTGGGCGACACCGATGGCAAAAATACCAGCAAAAAAGAAATCAAGTAAGTTGTCGGTGAAATAACAAGCGGACGACCACGAGATGTAGAGAACAACAAACGGAAAGATGGCTCCATGAAACGCGACAGGACGGGGCACGTATAAAGATACCGAGTCAATCAGATTGTCAATAGCCATTGTCACAGCGTTGGAATTGGAAAAATAAAATAAAACAAAACAATAAACTATTGATACTGACTAGCAAATAACGACGGTACCTTGGACGCGTTGGAAATGGGAAGGGTGGTTCACGTCCAAAGTGCCAAAGTGACAGCACAGTTGGTCATCGTCGGAACGAGGACCACGTCAGGTAGGCTGCACAGAATAGGCGCAAAGTAGTTGTCGACCGGAAACTACGTACTGAACTGATGTTTGACCGGTGACGGTGACGTATTGTGGTCGTTGGTTAGTCTCTATCGGGAACGCTTCACGCCGAGACCGGACCGGCAACAAGTCGGTAGTGTATCAGTGTACCAGTAGTCGTGAATCGTCAACATTGCTCAATATTTAATTTGCGATCGAAGAGACAAGGCATTATATACCTAATTTGATTTGGTTTAAAAGAAAAATCGATCATCAAAACACTTGACAAGTGGTAAAGAATTTAAGAGCGAGCAAAATAATTAAATAACCATGTACTATTATCTTTATCTGTAAATCATATTCCTGCTTACGCCGCAGATAAGTGATAGCGGAACGGGAGAGATACCAGTGCGGCCAATTACGAAACTTGACCGGCAGCCAGCAGTTTGCTGCTTATACCTCATGGGCGTATATTATAATAAATTATGATAATATGATACGGGATTTCTACCACTTCTATAAATTGTTACTGTCTAGAGGGCTAGACGTTACACTTACACGACGTATGGAAGTCAACATATTATCATGTAATATGATAACACGTTGACACATAATACGTTATATTATAATGAATGTTCCATGACGACGAACTTGCTAGAATATGGTCCATGCATTGAACTATATTATAATTTATAATAACTACACTATAATAAATTATTATTACACAGTAAAGTCGAATAACATATTATAATGGTTGGGCTCATATATAAATGACATAGTTCATCATTTAGCCATGATTTAGCCATGGTTGTGCTCATGATTTGAGATATATCTTAAATCGTGGTCTGCACTCTGCAGGCCGCAGGGTGCCGGCGATATACCATGCAGTGAGTTATTCTATGCCGTATCCCAGCTATCCCATCATACATTTTTTTCAGTGTTTCATGCGTTTATTTTACACCTGAAAGACGGTTGCACTGTCTGCCGGTACGCCCGACGCTGATTGGTCGAAATTCGATTTTACATTTTGGCATGATTTTAACGGTTCTAGAAATTGTACTCCCGAGTTTCCGACAATCCCTGAACCTGTCGGCCGCCGTGAAATGTGAATGAATAGTGAACACTGAATCATGGTTTGTGAATCCTGATCTCTATTGTCTATTACCTGTATTTTATTATTTTGATATTCAAACATTTATTATTTATTTCACAATTTCACAGTTTCACTTTTACGCGCTTATTATATGCTGTGATATATTACCTATTTTTATTCTTTGAATATTTGAAATTAATTATTAATTATTACCATCGTATACCGGTATTATTATAATTTATATTAGTACTGGTTGCGACTGTTTTTGTATGTTACATTCTTTGGTTTTCGTCAGTATTTTTACACTTATTCTAATATCTTGTTTGTAAATTTATTTTTCATTAATTTTTTATTTTGATAAATAACTTTCTTCTGAACATAAGTGTCACACTTTGGTCTACCTACACGAACGTAATTAAAAACAACACAATATTATAACTCAATACTCGCTATAATAGGTACCTAATCATATTAATACTTTTATTTTGTAGGTAAGCGTTCATTGTTATAACATCGCAATATCACATTAGACACCTATGGCTACCAAAAAGTAAGTTTTTAACTTAACCTATTTTGAAACTGAGAAATTATATTTAACTTTTTATTACAAATTATTGTATACATACTATTTCTCAAACAAATCTTTTATGTTAGAATTACATCAGAATTCTTGTGATTAATTTTAGAAAAAACTATTGTACTTAGTTTTCTTTAAATCACTTGACATGCACTACGTCCAAACTATGATCATAGGCTACTAGTTTCAATGATGTATTACATAAAAGTACCTTCCTATTGCTAACTACAATCCTTAAAATAACTCTTATTAAGTCATAGTTTTTTTAATTTAATTGGTAAACAACATAATTTATTATGTAGCATTAGTGTTAAAAGTTTATTAGTTATTGACATAATGTATGGTTGTATACATTTCTCTGGATTTTATTATGTATAATAATTGAACAATCATTAACTATAAACTTAATTTAAAATACATAAATTCTAATGTATATAACCCATTACCTACTATATTATATTATATATATTTAATATAATACACATATTGATAAATGATTTTATGTGTTTGTTATAATGATTAACAGTAAGTTAAAATATGTATTTGTAATAACTAAAAAATTTAAATGGGTTTATTGTAGCAGATCGCGAAACATAATGAAGGAAAACAGAATTCCAATAGGAAAGAAAAAAGAAAATATAGAAAAAAATGTAGAACTAAAAAGAAGTAAGTTATAC
>PVMI01066920.1:0-10055 GCA_008528875.1 Aulacorthum solani | reverse complement strand
CTTATAGAAAATGTTAATATAAACCATTCGCTAAAATTTACATTTATTTACAGCTACCTATTCGGAAGGGGTTCGTATTTAAGATAAGTGCATATTATTTAATCAACAATAAACAATTCTGAGTATGAAAATGTGTAGTTATTACCTAGTATAATACCGACTAACTAAGATAAGTAATACATTTTTAAAATTTATATTGCAGTATAAATGTATTTTAAGAATACCTACAATATTGTATGGTTTGCTTGATAAAACAAAATTGTTACGTTATATATAATATTACATTTTTACTATATTTTAACAAAATTGGTTTTTGAATATAATTTATAACGTTAGTTCAATGTTACGCTAGTCAATCAATTTGTCCAAAGGTGTAACATTACTTATTCTCAAAATTGGATACACAAAAATGTTGAAATGGAAGTAGAGAAAACAAATTATCCGAGAAGCGACGGACAATCACTTAGCGTCGCGTTGCTCGAAATTCGAATGAAAAGTGGTCCCAATCCTCTGCTGACGCCAAATAATCAATTATTTTTTTTATTCGATTTCACATAAAATGCAAAACATCTTACTAGTACATGTTTTCCATTTAAAAAACTGCAATTGCAAACTGGCATTTACAGTTTCAAACAAGGACCTGGCCAAGCCTATATATATTCGTTCTATTTTCCTCAAAAGTCGAGTGTTATTTTTCATTTAAAAAGTATTAGTTGAATAGCATAGATGCGAAATAATTTAAAATTTAAAATTTATTTAAAACTCATTTATAATACATTGCTTATGGTTCAAATGGTTTTCGCGAAAGGTAATGTGTAAATACTAAACTGTACGTCAACTATTAAGTAAATATAAGATTATGCATCATCGTAACTTATAAGAGTATGCCAGTATGGTATTAACTAAGGAAGTACATGCCATTGTTTTTATTAGAAACAAATTCTGTGTTTTATCTGCTAAATTATTTGTGTTACAATGCTGTGCTTTAGAGTTTAGAGTAAGAAAACATAATTTATTATTTATATTGTATTTATTTTATTACAAAAGTAAAAAAACCTATACCTCAGATATAATTACTACCTCTATGATATTGTTTTATCTCACATTTAGTGTGATATGATGTTAAACTAAAAACTTAATTTTGTTTACAAATATCGAAAAAAAATCATGGAATTCGCTCTACCATATAGTAGGTTTTGAGTATACCTCGATACTGCTCTGTTATAGTGTTATGGATGTGTTAAATTTGAATTCATTGACGAATTATCATTGGAAGTACCTATACGAAAAACCGATTTTAAGCGGTGGAGATCGATCAGAATCTATTTCTTAACATAATTTATATTATATAGGAAAAACCGGCTGGTTGTCACATTTCCTGTTTTTGACTTCTCTAAGTACCAACTACATTAAATTCTCTGCCAGGAACCTTCCTCAAAGTTGAAGCAAGTTTTCAAATTTAAAATGTATGATGGTGGACATAAAAAACTGTGTCATCGTAAAACCAATTTTAAATATTTTTTCGTACTTTAAAAGTTATTTCTTCCTATTTAATTAAGTGTTGCAACTATATTCTATTATGCATTTCGTATAACAGAACATTATCTAAGTTTAACTTGGATTTTCTTTGATATAAGTTTGTAAAGTACTTACTGTTTTAAAATTAATTACTAAATTAAAATAAATACATCATATAAACGCTTAGCTATAGGTAACTTATTCTTAACATTTAAATATTGATAATTCCATGGGAAACTTTAAGAATATTAACCAGAGATTCTCAATTTCGAATATAAGAAAACCAAATTGTTTTCGTTTTTGTTGGAAAAAAGTATCAATACTTGTGTTAATTGTTGGAATAATCTTTCAAAAAAACACGTTGATAATTGAAAAGTACTAGACACGTTTTTTAAAATGTATTCTACATGATTGAACCTATGCTGTAAATTTATAAAATGGTCTACTATCTATTATAATATACCTATTTAATTTAAAAAATTGTATATATAAGCTTACCTGGTAGTTTTATATAATATTTGACTAATGAATAATATTAAAGTTGATCAGAATTATAGCCTTAAAGAAATGAATATTTTTTAGCTTTTAACAACTAATTTATAACATTGATAAATACTGAAAAAATTGTTATTATTTTTAAAAGTATTAACATTGATATAATTTGGTAGTGTTTGACCGTTTGTGATGGTGTAGAATTGACGAGTCCCTAGATACCATTGGACTCACCACCTACCTCTATTCAGTTGAATAACATTGCCCAATTATCCGTTAAAAACAATCGTGTACTAATTATGAGATGAAATGATAATTTATTTTGATATTTAACAACAGAACATACCTATAAATAAAATAATAACCCATTGTATGTGCGATTGTAAAATGTATATGGTTAGAATGAGTATGCATTTTAGTAAACTGTGTATATATCAATGGATATCCACTAATTAATCAGTTAATTATGTCTGTCGTGCACGAGTAAATTTGTAATTTGGATTATATATTTATAGTTTATTTAAAACTTTTATGTCAAGTTTCTACATAAACATATAAAATTAAAATGAATACCTAACATTTTAATTTTAAAATGCAATATAATAATAATTTGACTAACTTCAGTATATTTGAAAATTGTAAATTATCATTGTACTATTAGTTCCAGAAATGAAGTTTTGCCATAATAATTTGGTATATGTGATTATCGTTTACAAAATAATCATTGGATTATAAATATTATATTCGTCATGGGTTCTAATTATTAATATAAAATCTATATATGTACCCATCAATTTGCAGCTCTAATAAATTTATATAATTATATTAAGTGTATATAATTATTGATTGTTACATTATTAAGCTATTTATACAGCCGTAGATTTATAAAAAATCTATATTTTTGAAATTAACCCGGTAAACTTTAATAAATGCAACAAATTATTTTTTTTTTTTTATAAATTATCTGAATTAAATGATGTTTACTATGTCTACTTATACACATATATTACTCATATTTAAAATATTTGTATCTTTTTGGTATAATCGTGAAACTTAAAATTTAAAGTATAGTCATTAATTGTTTTAAATGAATCATATTGTAGAAAGTAAAAACCGAAAAATAGCATTTTGGGAAGTGGATATTCGTGGAGGTTTTGGATAAGACACAAGTAAGTGTATCATATGGAAAATTAAAATTAAATGTGATATTTTATTCTTTTGTATTGTATACAACAATCGCTTACTTATATAATCTCCACTAATCTTAACCTGACCCTAGACGATTATATACAGCGAAGATCAATTTAGTATGCGAGTAATTCTTAATAGTGTTATTATAAAATTTAGATTTTTAAACTTCTGGGACATGTAAAAACAAAATGTATGTTAACATTTTTGAAACGTAGCCATATACATTTTATACTAAAATATAGTATTAATCTTGCATTCAATAAGTCATAGGTACACAGAATGTAAAATATTTGTTCAAAAAAATTTAGTAGTATAATTTTTCTATTTAAATTTATAAAATGTTGTAAGTTTGTTTTGTCTTTAGCTGAATTTTTGATGAAAATTTATATCACTAAGTAATGATAGATTTAGGTCGCTATTATACTTCTAAATAGTTGTCTAAACTTAAAATTTAAACGATTTAACGAAAATATTTGGTCAATTTATCAGTAAACTCTATAGTCTATATAGTGCAGTGAGCGGAAATCTATAATTTCTTAAAATCAGTGATTTGTACAGAATTTATGAAATTCTCAAATATTTTTTTCCTTTTCAATTGATAAGTACCTATACTAACAAAATATACTTACATTTTAAAATTACATCATTAAAAAATGTTTTTATTCTATTGAAGTTTTAAAACTGTTTGTTTATTACTCGACATTTTAAAATAATTGTAAATATTACTTATAACTATGCATGACATTTTCTTAAATTTTTTGATTGTTTTTTATGTAAAACCAAAAATTAAGTAGGGATATTAGGTATTAAATAAGTAATATTGATACAATGTTCAAAATGTGTGATGAAGTCAAATAATTTAAAAAAAAATTAAAGAAGTAAATAAGTACAGTGTTGTTTAAAAAATGTGAAATCGTACAGTTCAAGTCTTCATTCGAACCTTAAATTAGAATTACGTGTAGTAATCGGACATCATGACGTGTGCCTATAACAATATATACATAGATTTATTTATTTACCTTAATGTACTTCTGTTGGAATGTGTTGGCTTCACTGCACTCGTCACGGGATGTTTATTGCTATAGTGTTGTTGAGATATATTCTATTGCGCTTATAATTATTCTATAATATGTATATTTTATAATATTCAAGAATATTGTATATTATAATATACTCTTAAGTGGAGCAAGGGGAAAAAATGTAATCGCTAAAAACGCGTTCCAGTAACGTCAATCGTGACGATAAATTATAACTAATAAGTTTATAAAGATTATTATATTACAATACCGTAATACAATAATTATTATAAATTATAATGAACTATTGGAAACTTGGGGAGGTTGGACGGTCAAAGAGGAAATGTCCGCTGAAAATACGGCGGCTCGAGCTTTTATAACCCGGCACCCGTGGCCCGTCGTACCGTTAAAACCGTGGCGCGGCGGCGGCGAGCGCGAAAAGTCGGCTTTATTCCCGCCGGACTTCCCTCGATTCACGACCCTCACCGCGGCGATTACCGCCTACTTGTTGCCGACAACTATATTAGTATCCGCGATCCGCGCCGAATAGGTTTTCAGTTACAACGCGTTCGGCGGTGCTGATATAATATTAATAACATTTCTATATACCTAGTATAACAGAAGGTCGTACTTACATGTTGCTCGCGTTCCCCAGATAATAATATTTATCAATTGTACATTATAATACATTATAATATTATATAGGTACCTATATACCGTGGTATTAGCTATGAAATTACCTTATAAGGTATAATATATATATATATATATATATATATATTATTTTTATTTTTTATTTATTTATTTAGACTCGGTAACAATAGGCAGTAGTTATTAAAACTTTTTAATTACTAATACTTTAAATTATAACCCGATCTGTTCATGTAGACACTCTGGCGTCACATGTCTTAACAGATCAGAAGGGTTTTAGAATTGTATTCGGTCGTTTTTTAGTTTTGTAATATCTATGTATTAAATATTAATTGTATGTATTAGGTAAACATGTCACCCTCAAAAACACAATTTTAGTAGTATTTAGTTATTTACATTTATTGACCCCTGTAATTCTTAAACCATAATGGTCGCTATATGTGTTTAGATGAATATTATCTTATAAATTGTAATAATATACTGGAAAGACTAATACATCAAATACTGGAAATTCCGACATTTTTGACTTTTATTCCGAAGTATAAATATATAATATATAGACGAATGATACGATATTCAATGTGTGGTTTATTATTTGTTTAATTTAATATTTTTTTGGGTCTATTGCTGTTGCCATATATTGTAGGAGATTACTCTAATTATTGCTATATAGCTTTGTGTAGGGTGAGTTTGGTTAGAATAATAATATCCTCTTGAGGATGTATTTGTCTCACGTGCTTTTTTGATCCTCCCTTTCTAATTATAATGGATATGTATCCATATCCATATAATCAAGTATCTAGAGTTAGTGAAATTATGTAATTGGTTATTTATTGTATACTTAATATTATTTATATTGTTATATAATGAGTTATTATAATAAATCACTTAAATATGTATTAAAATGTTAAAGGTTCTTGGGTGTTGTGAGATGGCAAAACGTTTTTCAGGACAAACTTTAACTTTATAAAGTCTATAAAATAATACTTATTTATTAATTAAAACACCGATTTTCTGAACTCTTAAACATGTGCATATTTATTCGAGTATACGTTTTTTAGGCATTTTTCAAGAAAAAACGTTGAAAAACTTTTAACAAAGCACGTAGACAAACTAACGCAGTTGAGTTAAAGTATATTATTGTGTATCTATGGCTAAATTATATTGCCATGGTTAAGAGAACGTGGTACCAGCATATTATGTTGTCTCCATCTACAAATGTTCAACATAGCAAATTTTACATTAACAATAATGCATTTTAGTTTCACTCTGTTAAAATTAGAGTGAATTGACCCTGAATAAATTTTAAAGGTAAAACAATATTTGAAGTCACTCTTATATAAAAACTAACAGCACATTATTGAAATTGAAGAACGAAAATTTGGTATGTCGTACGTGTGTATAAGACGAGTGATTGTAAGCTCCGCCAGTTCTATTTTTTTACCAGTAACGAGTATATGGAATCTCCTCCAGTGGTTTTTGTCTGTGTATAACTTAATATTATATCTCAACTAAATAAACTTAAAAATTCAAAATGTAAACCGTTGGTTTAGAGAAAGCTATAAAAACTTATAATAATGGATTTATATTAGACTAAGAAATTAGAATATCTAAAAATTGTATCACATAATTTTAGCTCATAGTTTAAAATATTATAACATAAATTTATGTTACTTAAGTAATATACTATACCTAAGTATTTTAGATTATTTGTATTAACACATAGTATTATGTCTATACATCGTTTGGCTGAAAGTTATATGGACACCAAACATATCCAGCACATTTTTCTTCCCATTTTTAGAAACATGTAATGTAACAATCTAAGATTAGGCTATCGTGGATTATTACCATATTTTTTCCTTGATTAACGAAATAAAAATATATTGTACAAGTAATATTTTCCGTATCAGTACAGTCTATAAATTATGTTTTTAATGAATATTAGAAATCATACAAACTCCCATAAGTCCCTAGCCTTAATAATGACGTGGGTATATGCCGTTTGTTGTTCACGCCACGCCGACGGTGTTCAATTATTATATATACTACACGTAATACCTCTGCGTGTTTGAAGTAGTATTATAGTGGTTGTTTGTTGGTTCGTTGTGATGTTTGATTGGGTAGAGGGGGAGTGCTTGTTAGGGGGTTTGTGGCTACTCTCCGACGCACAACTATGGCTGTGCTGCCGCATCAGAGAACGTAGTTTAAAGTTTTCAAAATCACATATATAATATATTATTATTTATACCTAAACTGTACATAAATATATAATATATAATTTATATGTATATTTTATTATATACGTTTATAATTACCTCGGAAGATGCGCATATATCGACGGCTTAGTGAGTGCTGCACGTAGATAATATTATTATATAAGTCACGAACACATGCAATTATTCAGGGACAATGCACGTGGTTTATAGTCAGAAATAGAAATAGTATTATATTGTTTTAGGAACTCAAAATAGCTTTTTTATGAAGTATATTAAGAGGACGCCACACTCGCATGCGTTGTCTCCGTCTTACAAACGTAGGCCATATCAAAAACTGTACTTGCACCGGACGACTGTTCTCAAACAGTATGTATTGTAGAATTATCAGAATTTCAAAACGGATAGGTAAGAACATTATCTATGTCATAGTGTCGTTATTTTTTTGATAGCATAAATATAATTAAAGTTATTAGCTTAAGAAAAAAAAAATTTAATTTTTTAATTTAATAATAAAAAATTATTGGTTTGTGCCATAACAAAAATAACGAAGCTATGACTCAGATAAAGTTCTTACTTATACGTTGTGGAATTTTGATAATTTTACTATAAATACTCAGGGAGAACAGTTGTCCCGCGCAAGTACAGTTTTTGTTATGTTCTACGTTTGTAAGACGGAGACAGCACATGCGAGTGTGGCGTCCTCTTAACTAACATTTTTAATACGTTTCTGAGGAGTACATATAAAGCATGTTTATAGGTATGTTCAAAAAAAAAAAAAAAAAAATGAGAAAATGAGAAAATAAATAACTTTGTTAATATAAAATAGGAATTATCAAGCGGGATCGAAAAGCATATTTTGAATATTTTAGTAATCTAAGTATCCATTTCCTTGATTGTAGCAAACAATTGTAGTCGTTTGTAGTTATTTTAATTTGGAGCTTACCTATGATCAAAGTTACGAGTTTATTGAATGTTAGTGCCATAGGTAGGTACACATTACAGTACCTACACAAAGAATAAATTAAGACTGTCAGTAGACCTGCTAAAATGTATAATTTTATACATATATAGAAAAATAAATATGATTTCGGATCAAAAAAATGTGGAAGAAACCTTAAACGGTATCTCGTTTATGATGGAAAATCTAATGATTTGAAATTGCACTTCGGCTCAATATAGGACATAGGTTCTTAACCTTTTTTTTTGTTATGGACTCCTTTCAAATATAAACTATAATCATTTATCCCCTCAAAAAATGTAATTAACTAACGTAATTAAATCATAAATAACGTAATCTAGATATGATATTATATAAACACTTTATAATGACTGGTTTTTCCCGTTGACGTGTTTTGACTTTTTGAGTGACCAAGCGAACAAATTTCATTTTTATCTAATAGGCGATAGCGCTATCGAATATTTTACCAAAATAACGTGAACAACCACCCAAGTTACGTAGATAATAAATATACATATTGAACACAATGTGTACAATACAATTTTACATTATATACCTACATAACATTTTGTATCTTAACCGACAATTTTGATTCATTGAATAATTTGAAACAAATTTATGTTTGGGTAATTATAGAAATCTCACACCCACTTTGTGGACCCCCGAGTTACCCTCTACGGACCCTCTAGGAGTCCATGGACCACCAGTTAAGAACCTCCGATATAGGAGATCATTTTCAATATGATTCTCTCCAATCTCCATCATACTCATTTGATTTTCAGAGCATGATCTGATGTTTTTACATATTGTTTTCCTGTAGATTAGAAATCGTAAATTTTTCTTTACGATATAGTTTTCAACAAATTGTCAAAATAATAATAATAATAATGATACTAGCATATATAACTATCCTAATATCTTACTCGCCACAATGGTGTTTTAAATATAATAAAAATACATATCAAATAGACAAAATATTACTTAGTTCTTAGAAATGTAATTTTACCTATGTGTATATACTATATATTGTATATATAATTTATAATATTTTGTATGTATAATGTTGCATACACGCATAGTGAATAATAATGAAACATAAATCATTCAGTCATATTTCCCTGAAGATTTGTTTTCATAAGATCAATGTAAATAATAATATAATATACGTGATAAATGATAGTAAATATAAGTACATACGTATTATAAAGACATGTTTATGTATTACATATATGCCAATATCGATTTTATGTAAGAAAAATGATTATATTTGAAATATAGGATGATTTATTTTTATTTTAAACGTTTTGTTAGTTATGTTGAAAAAAACATCCTATACTAGGTAGGTATTTATAATATTAGTTGAGGTTTAAACAAATATTTTGTGAAACATTGTTTATTTTAGCGTTATTATGAATTGGTGATTATTGAACTTATGGATTTAAAGTGAATGAAATAAAATAATAAAATAATGTTAAGTGGCGACGCTTGTGACAATTTGATTGGTCACTTGAGTGGATGTGTTATTATTTTCAATTAATTATTTTTGGCGCATTCTAAAAACGGTCCTGAATGCTGTTTTTAGCAATTATGTATTTGTTTGATAATTAATTAATATTTCACATATACATAGTACAATAATGATTAAACTTATAAATGTAAATTACGTATATATAATAAATATACATATATTTTAGATTCTGAGTTTAGCGAATGAATGTATTGTATGTAAACTACAATGATAGTAATGATGTGTAACTAGTACAAAATGTGTGTTTTTTCTGTCTGTCATCAACATGTTTGGTGGTAAAAAAGCTCCGAGTTTGAAAACACCACATCTTTTCTAACAGAGAAATGAATGTAGCTTATGTATTTAGGAGTTCAGAATTTAAAATTCTCATTAGTTTTTGCAAGCATCGGAAAAACAAAAACCAAAAAAATGAAAAAATATGGAAATATTTTACTCAAAACCAATTTTTAAAAAATTTTATTTTAAATAACTTAAAAGCTAAT
>PVMI01066918.1:0-10423 GCA_008528875.1 Aulacorthum solani | reverse complement strand
TAATTCGACAAAGATCGTCTTATATGGTTACTTACCATTTATAAGTTTATAACGACAAGTCTAAAGAAATAGAAAATATTGTGCAGTTCTACTCAAACAACACGCGTTTATGTTGAAAACCAATATGGTAGTCGTCTATTTGTATTTTTTTTTCAAATAATCTTTTAATATATTTTTGTTTGAGGGAAATCTTCATTCTTTGTATGATCTGTTGTTATCTAATTGCATTATTTTCACTATAACAATATAAGTCAAGAAATCATATTTTTTTTTTCAATTTAATCTATCTCAATGATATTGAATAAATATATACTTATAATATATCCCGATGTTAAGGCTAACAATAAATATTATACTTATTAAGTGCTATAATTAAAAATCGCCATTGAACTTCCAACATTAGATACCATTCGGTTGTGTATATTTTAGTCTAGTGGTAATAAAACAATTATATTATGGCATATAAAAAAAAAATTTTAATTTTATTGGAATGCAGGAAAAGCTGTGTTCTAATTATTTAGGAATGTTTTGAGAATAAATCATGCGAAATAATATCATTATTTTCGTCAAAATCGGGTCTGGTCATAAACCAGCAAACAAAAATCGTAAGGAAAAAACCTTTTACCTCACCTTTTTACCCACCGAAAATATGAATATTAGGGTATTCTTGCGCTTGCGCTCTCGAACTGACGACAACAACGTATGTTGAGCCATAAAAATTAGGTTAATTATGTCGTTAAATGCGAAAATTAAACAACGAAAACAAGAACACTAGCTGAGAGTTTCAGCCAGGTGAGGTTTTTCTTTCAAACACTTTGGTGTATCGATTTTGGTTTACAATTTTATTATGTACTGAAAATAGAGCAGCGTTCGTCGACATATCAAACCCGAGACTGCTCGAGACGGCGGAGGCGGACATTTACAGAAAATACTACGTACAGTTCTCGAACTCACGGACTACATCACGTCGGCCAAATACGTCAATAATTTATTATTAAAACAGTACATCGTCTATCTATATTGTGTGTAATATTATTTTTATAGATAAAGTCTACGAAATATAATATTATTACAATCGTATATAAATCGTTATAACCCAACTTAAGGTCGTTGAATAAACATAATATATAATGTAGGACATGCGTGCATAATATTTTCTTCGACATTATTCACTGACGATTTAAAGCATTTTCCTTAATATATTACTCATACTTATACCATACCATACCATGAATATTTATGGTATGGATAAACATATTATTTTGTACATTGACATTCTCTCTATTTCGTAAAGTTATTTTACAATAGTATTTCAGAGTTAAATGTATCAAAGTGTTTGCAAATGTCTTTTTCACGTACTAGTTGATGAAAATCAATTGTTTTTCATTACATTACTGTTGGCATACTACTTTCAAGAATAGATCCGGATGCGGATTTAGGTGTCACTTTGTCTAGTCATCTGTCATTCAAATATTAACACAGCTTTAGGAAAGCTACAGGAAAACAGCGATAGCAGTAAGATATAGAAAAATTCTCTTTTTGGAATTTTCGAAATCAAGTGTTTCAATCTAAAAGCTATTCAATTTCTATTTCACTACAAAACACTAACCATAAATCTAAAAAAAATCAATAAATTATTATCGCCATCTTTAGCGATATATATTCACATTAAAATTATTTTATATATTAATTTATTGTATAAAACGTTAAAAACATTTAGAAAATATCACTAGTCACTAGTATTGCATGTCATCTTTTGCAGACAAATAACTAAAATTACAAAAAGAGAAAGAATTCAAACAAAATGTATAATAATATATTATCATGTAGGTTATTAATGCGTTAAAATAATAATATAGTATTTTTCCAAGACGGCGCATTGTGCTCCTAATATTTTAATTCAATATTATTAATGAATTCGTCACGTTTACCACGTTGTAATACATATTGTAAAATAAACTCTAAACTGTGTATTATGTCGTGCAACTTATTTATGTATTTATGTGTATAGTATATAAAAAAGAATAATTTATCTTTAAGTACTCTACTCATAGTGAGTAATACACCCTTAACTTACATTCCAAAATACCCGTTTCTCTATAAAAATATTAAACTATACAATTATCAATAATAATATTTCATCATTCATATCATTGCTATATTATTGAAAGATACAATGATTTATTTTAATGATAGATAGGTACTTTAAAGGTGTGTTTAAATTCTTCGTCAGAGATACTCGAATAGTTATAATTTTGTATCCAATCTTTTTAGGTTTCTCCTTAGTCCACCTTTATACTTCTTTCTTTCATATTTTTGTATGTCTTGATTTGGGTGACATAATATCACCTGTTGTTTGAAAAATGCATCGCATAATTTATTCACATACTAATATACAATTAATAGATAAAAAAGCCACAATAAAGAGAAATAATAGTACTTATAAATCAATTATTTTTTTTTAATTCTTAAGCTTAGTAAATACAATTTCAAATTAATTTTATAACTAACAATTTTAGTTCCATGAGAGAATGACAATTCGGAAGTTTATTCATGACTAATGAGAATTGACATAGTTGAAATATGGCTATAGGTAGATATATTATGATACAGGAGGCGTTATACGTACCTAGTTATATAATCCTCATGTACACCAGGTATAATTTAGCTAGATTATTGAGTGACAGCTACTATGGGATCTGGTGCCAGAAATCTTGGAATTATATGACAATTGTATTGTAATGGTTAATCTGCGTTAGTTAGATAAATTTAATACTAATGGATATGTAATATTGTTTATATTATATTTGAGGGAGCAACTACTAGAAACGTCACACAATAATGAAGTCAATTATTGTGCTGCATTGAATCTCAATGAATTTACCAAAATTTATTTTGATTTTATATAAAAATACTACCAATGAACACTAATCAAATAAAAAAAAAATAAAAATCATTAAAAATAGTTTTTCTATTTTACCTCCAAGAAGATTGGTTTTCTAATCCCACGAGCACTTAAAAATATACTGGTTTGAACGATTAAAATTATGAGTTTTTAATATAGGTAACAAAAATATATTATTAAAATGAATTGTATACAGTTTTTGTTATTATATATTCGATCTCAGGACCGACTCTCATAATTCAATCATACATTTTGATAATACATTGTTTCTTACCACTATTAAATATATTTTTGAAAATTCAGTGAATATGTTTTTCTTTTTGAAATCTGTTTGTAAACCTAACCTAACCTATACGTCGGACAATCATATTTTGTATGTTAAAATAATCTTAAAAATAACGAAAAAATCATCCCTAGATGTCACAAACTATATAAAACAGAATTATAAGTTAAATCTAGAATTTGAGAAAAGAATTTAATAAATTTAGGAACCCAAGCCACCTAAGTCTATCATTTCCTCCTAAGCTCATCGTTTGTCCAAATCCGGTTAAAAGACGGCCATGAATATATTAGAGGTCTTCGTTCACGAACGGCTTACGAGGTTTTTATCTGAAGTCAGTGAACAGAACACATAATTTTAGAAATAACACGTATTTATGAAGAATTGTGTACCATATTTTAGTTTTTGACAAATCTGATTATTTGTGGCAATTTAAATACTAGAGCAGCTATGAAACGTTATCACTATAGATATTAAAAACAGTCAAATAACTTTTGTGAAAACTCATCGTTGAGAATCGTAGTAAGGTATCGAATACCTGCTACCGAACACAGAAAAACTCCTGGACTGAATATTAAGATAAGCATGAAGGTGGTACTCACCCATTTGGTTCTCGGAGCTGGGGAACGAAAATCTTGGCAGAGTGACGGCGGTGGACTTGCCCTTGGCGTTGGCAGCGTACATGCGCGCCGTGTACAGCACGCCCAGCGCGACCTTGCCCAGCGAAAAGCGCGGTGACGTCCGGTCCGTCATGTTCCGGTACAGCGCCTCGCCGTCTGCCTGGTTGTCTAGGTTCTCGGCGAACACCTCCAGCACGAACACCTGCTGCAGACCACCGTCGTAGCCCGGTTCGCATTGCACGTCCACCGCACCGTCAGTGTTGTTCCGGACAGTGCAGTTGTGCACCGACTGCGGTTTACCTACACCGGTGGACGGACAAAATATACTGTTATTTCGATCATTTTTGATTTAGATTAAATTTAATATTGACCCGATGCCGGTTTTTGTTAAAACCACACATGTTTACAGTTTATGCAGCTCTGCGTTGTCTAAAATCACACACTTACACACTTCAAGCAAAAAAAAAAGAAAAAAGAAACTAGGGACAAAACCGCAATTTGATTTTTTACTTATGAATAATTAATGACCATATCTTTAATGCCGTATAGTGAATGAACTGCGTGCAGATTTCAACTCGAGTGTGCAAATAATATCAAATGTATAGGTTAGGTTATTTTTAGGTTAAATTATTGTTATAATTTTTTTTTTTTTTTTAGAGGATTATCTGTCAGAAAATGTGCTTACGCTAAAACGTAAGTTTGCATATTTTATGAGTGGTTTTTAATAAATATATTATATTATTTACATGATATATACAGTGCCATCTCCATCCTGACGACAAGCTTTCAAGATTTTTAGAGTAAATAAATATTTATATCTAATTATTTATACATTATATTATTTTATACACTTATATATTTTAGAATTGTTGAAAAAAATTTATATTTATATTTTTCCTGTATTATAACTCTATAGTATAACATTTTAATCTAGACATTCTAATTTTATTTTATTACAAATAGTTTGTTTTCAATACATCGTCATAATGTAATAAATTGACAACAAGTCATTAAATATTAATAATATCAAAGTTTGAGAGACAGCCTTGAAGTATACTCCTTCTTAACCAATTGTTTGTTTCATCGAAGAAAACATTTTGAACGACTTTTATTATGCCTTATAATTTTATATATTTGAGAGAGTGCTTGGACTCGCACTAGTTGTACCTATAGATATTCTACTATACAAACAATATTATTCTGCTGATCTCCCAGCCAATAAAAAGAAAATCATATTAATTTAGACTATTGTGAGAGCTTATAAAATCAAATCTAAAAATGTAATAGGTAAATGTGCTAAGATTTTTTTGAGGATAGGTTTTTATTGTTTTTATTAATTTTTAACAATTTTAAAGTTTTGTATTATGCATATAATATTAAAAGAGCCAGCTATATAATATGACAATATGTTAAAATATAGTTCATTTTGATGGTACCTTTACCGATATAAAAATATTCTGAAATAATGAAAGTTAGTTTTTTCAATACTATTTACAGTATTATTTATTTTTATTAAAAGTATATATTCACATAAAGTTTATAGATGATCATATATTTTAAATAAAAGATTTGAGTACATGTCATGCTTTACTGAAATAATTACGGTAGACCGCACACCTCATACTATTACTCAATATTATATTTTGATGGTATTGGGGTTTTGTCACGGTATATAATAATCACGTACATACATCGCGTGCCGTGAGGTAAAGCTGATGATATCATTTTAGTAATAATAAAGTAAAGCATCACTTGTATAATATCGATTCAAAAAAAATACAACAATAATAAAAACATGATGTACAAGGTTGTAAGTGAAAACCATTTTTTTCGACAAAAGCTTAATAATTGTTATAACGGAAACAAAATGTTTTTTTAATATATTGGGTAAAAAAAAAACGAGTTAAATTACATTGTCGGTGTTTTTAATCGATTCGTATTCCGTGTCGTACACTGCAAACTTTTGTTATTAATATTTTACTTTTTCCCATTTATTTTTCATTAAGAAAAACTCGAACGGTCTTACCGACGAAAATAAAAACAAAAACAAATCGTTGAAGGTTTTTCGCTACAATATTCAATAACTATGTATCATTATTATATATCATCATGTGCACCTTTTTTTTTGGTCTAGAAGTTCATAATATACCTATTTCGTAAGGATCATATTTTTTCCTAAATGTCCTAAACGCAATAGTTGCGTGACTTCACGCATATGATGTTTACTGTAAACGTAAAGTTATTAAATATATTTCTATATAATATTTAATAAAAAGTAGGCAGGTATATTTGAATATGAGTGAAATTACTTTTCTTTGAAAAAGTAAAGAGTACCTTGATTCTATGAAGGCAGCTAGAAAAAATAATGTTGTATTTAAAGATAAGTCTTGTTCCGCTTGAAACAGCGACGTCGGTGTAAGTGGGACTGGTAATTTATATATATTATATTTTTTAATAACGAACAATTTATCGTCTCATACATCGGATATAATATGATTAAAATATAAATTGTATCTTCATAATATATTATATATTCATATATTTTATTTAATAAAATATTTATACGAAGGATAGTAACCCTCAAAAATGGTATTACAAAAATATAAAACAAGATGTAATGTTAGATCAAGTAAACTTAATTAGTAAATTCAACTTGAAAATTTTTTATAAATCATTAAAATTGATAGATTAGTAAGTCACTTGACTTTTTTAATTACTGTAGCACTCATAATATATCTGCCAAACCTAATATAATAGACATATATTACTCTTAGCACTCAAAATTTAATCCACATAATTGGAAATGAAAAAGGGTGGTGAACGTATGCTTGGTACATAATCATACTATTTATACTCGTATTTGCATAATTTATTATTACTATATTAACTGTTTTTTTTTTTTTGTATATACTCCAATAATAATAAGTAATAACTAATATGGTGCAGTATTATATAATCAATCTATAGTTCACTTATAATACATGTAATGTTTACCAACAAGTTGTAAAAAATACGTAACGAATGGCTGGGTTATAATTAATTTGTGGTTTTATAATAGAAAAGTATCTTTATTACCATAAATATATTTTTTTATAATCGTTGCACCTTATTCATTTTTTGTTGCATAATTGGACATTTCAGAAATACGTTATAAGAATTTTGTGATAGGCAAAAATACAATTTCAATTATCGATATCGTCCAAATATTACCCACATCGTATCGAAAAAATATTGAACTCGTTAAACAATACCTATTCGATATCGCTGCTCATCGCTATGCATGGTTATTATTTTGGCATTTGGCATTTTAAGGAAAGGCAGCAACTATTTAATAAGGAAAAAATGTTATTATATAATATATATAATAATTATATATACACATAATATGATACAATATATAAATTCTTTAGATAACGTGGTCTGGTACAGTTCACTTTTTGAGTAATTTCAGTATATTTTTATGTAAATACTAAAAATATAAGAAAATTCTAAAAAGCAATTTAAACCCCGTTTACTATCCACTTGCTAAATAAATAGTTGAAAAATTATTCAAGTTAAATATTTTACACATTTTAAAAACTTTAGCTTAAAATTACCAACGTTTAAGAAAAGAATGTTTAAATCGATCTTTTAGCCACTCCGTAAAAAAAGTCTTATTTCTACTAACAAAAAAAAATTCAAAATGTTCTTTTCAAGATTTCAGAAAGTTCAGTACGTTTCAGTATTTGCTTGCTCAAACTATTTACATATCAATATAATGTAAATAAAATATTTCGAGACATAAAAAATATATTGGAGTGCTTACCGGCGGCCACCATTTGGAATAGGCAGGGCACGGACTGGTGACCGACCCCGTTCATTGCCCAGCACGACAAGGTGCCGTAGTCTAGGTCGGCGACAGGTGTGTACCTGAGCACGCTGGCCGTGCCGTTGGACATGTACCGTTCAGAGCCGATGTCTATCGTCTCACCAGAGTTGTTGAACTTCCACCGGAATCCCTTGGCTGGTGGGTCAGCATCCACCTCGCAAGGCACGTCCATGCTCTCGCCCCGAGAGGCACCGATCACCATCACTCGGTCCGTCTTGCAGCCTGGTGCATCTGTGAAAAAAACAAACATTGCGATTTGTAAACGATGTTAAAAATACTATACACCTAATATTATGTCATCTATGTTAAATTTAAGCTCTCGTTAATGTTTTATATCTCATTTAAATAATGTAGAAATTATTATTTTTTAAAAACAGGG
The DNA here is from genome assembly GCA_008528875.1 of Aulacorthum solani. Lineage (NCBI taxonomy): Eukaryota > Metazoa > Arthropoda > Insecta > Hemiptera > Aphididae > Aulacorthum > Aulacorthum solani. The sequence continues at coordinate 2,371 of PVMI01066918.1, read as the reverse complement.
TCTTCTTATTTTTTTATTTGGATATTTTTTTTTTATGTGTTGATTATTTGACCCTAGATTTTGTATCCATTGAATATATTGACTTTGTTTTTTTTAGTCTATGATATAATTTGTTATTGAATACTTTTAACAATACCCTTATTGTATCGTGTGTTGTACACTGTCATTTGTGTTCAGAAATTGCAAACCAAAATCACTGAAGTCGTTCAGAAAATGTTGGAATGCTGTGAATTACAACACCATTCGATTTTGTGTCAACCACCATTTTATTTTATTTTTATTTTTGTGAACGCACTTACGTTTAAAGCACAATTCTCTAAACAGCAAAATACAAACTACAAGGATATGTTGATGGAGGTACGGCGTTTGTGTAAAATAAACGTGTACGCATGTATTATACGATATATTTATATATATTTATAAAGCTACGAATTGGAATTTAATTAGGGTGTATTTGTTTTATGCACACCCAATCTGCTGGTGAGTGTAGATTCGCTTTCACGTTTTATGACGCAAAGTCAATATTATTTCAATCTCGTAACAGCTCAAATTACAATTTATTATTATTTGACACAATATATTATTTGATGCTATTACATTTCGTATCAGTGTCAACATAATATGCATATAAATATATACATATACAGAATGATTTACGAAGCATGCTATTTTTTCATTGAACAATGAATTCATTCAAATAAGTATATTTAGAATTTCCACGAATAAATATACATATTATTTATGCATAGTTTCAAATATGTAGATTTATACCATTTAAAGAGTGTTCTTTAAATTATAATCATACTTTTTAGTTGTAAATATGTATTGTTAAGCGAATGACTTCCTTGGAAATATTTAGGTATGTATGTATCTAAATTGATATTTTAACTACTACAATTTGAGTTTTTTAAATTCGTGTAATTAGGATAATAGGTATTGTTTTATCTAATAGCTTTAGATGATATGTGGGCTATAATTATGATTCGACAAATTAAGTAAATAATAATACTCTATCAACATTTTGTAATAATTTGTGAAAATTGTCACAGTATAATAAATACTAATTCTTATATTATATTTTATACTTTTGTAAAACCATTTGTTTAGAACTATTTTTTTTAACAGTACGTTTTTATATACATGCTGTGCAATTATAAAATTATTATAATAATTCAGAAAGTATCTACTAATTTGAATTTTGATTATCTAAATTTAAAAAAAATGAAATCCCGTTTTTCTAGCAGCTTTTTAAAAGTACTGGGAGTTCTAAATTTTAACCTTCTGAAAGCTCCAACTATATTAATTTAACACCGGAAAAGATACTGAAATTGAAAATCGAAGTGTTTTTCCAATAGTTATTGTATACATAGATACCAAAAAAAAAACGTATATCATTGTTTACGATGATCGCTCCACTCAGAATCTACAAATATTTACTTATAAATTTACAATAAAAATGATTGGTTTTTATTTTATAACAATAATATTGTGTATGTATAGTCATTAGTATTATTATGCATACTCATTATTATATGTTATAAAAAATCTAAATATGTAATTGAAAACATGGTAGGTATTTAATTAGTACACCTACTTAAACATTCTAAGGACAGAATTTGAATAAATTCGTTTTCAAATGATAAAATGAGTACGAGCATGATCAGTGAATCGTGCTCTGTATAATATAGTAACAATAATGTTTAGTTTAAACGTTTTCAGATATTGCATAGCATTTCAGTTAAAAAGTAAAACAAATTATGATACTATATATTATAACAACCCAAAAACAAAAAAGGAAAAATATAGGTATAAAAACCTAAGCATAGAATGATAGAAATAACGTAAATACTTTTAAAACTTCGTGACAAGCATTTTATAGCAACTGACTCTGACTGGCGTTCGTTATTTTTGTTTCAACTGTATTTTGAGGAAACTGTTTTCAATGCAAAAACAAAATGTTACCGACTTTGACTCACAATACTTACTTAAACACAATGTGGTGTTTTTGAGCAATGTATTTATAAGACAAACCGAGGCTAGCATGTTATATTAATATAGCAAATACATTTTATTAAAGTAATTTAGATGGCAAAAACGCTTCAAGCACAAAGAAGTCAAATTACACAGCAGTAAGACGCTCTGTTGTTATGTTTTTAACAGCAAAAAAAAAAAAATAATGTGTTCTGGTTGGTACTATATAATAATAATATACCTACTGAGATATCATTTTCTGTACTAATGTGAAATTTAAGATATTAAAACTTTGTTTTATCTGCATGATAATATAAAAATATGAACAAGGCGAGTTAAAATCTGAGTATATCTCCCATGTATGTATACATGTTCATACAAATACAATATAACAATAATA
>PVMI01066906.1:0-15634 GCA_008528875.1 Aulacorthum solani | reverse complement strand
ATGATATATCGTAAAAAAATTGTATCTTAAATTTTCACCTACTTGAAAGTTCATATTTTTAAAAAAATGTACATAAACATTTACACTTCTGTGAGATTTATTGATTGATCATTCTCACGTTCGTCAAACAGAATAAATCAAAATAATATGACGTTAACGCTTTTCACGATAGTTAATCATTATTTAAAGTTTACAATTCAGACAGTTTACTACACTATTATAGCAGTCGAAAAATTTCTCAAACTGAGATATATTAATCTACTGCCTAATTATATCGGTATGACGTTATTAGTTAATATAGTCTTAGCTATGCATTAGACTTTGGCTATGGTCAGAACTTTAGAAGAATAAACAGTGGTACGAATAACTAATGCTGCTTTTGCCTTCATATTACATAATAAATTAGGGTTTAAAGTAAATTCTATACATTTATTTTCTTCAAAAGAGTAACTTGCTGTTAGTATGTTTCGATAGTATAATATATACCTCAGTATTGAGTAGGTCACTGTAATATATATGCATTAATTTTGAATTCATTGGTATAAACTATGGTATATACGGAAATAGTTTTGAGCGGAGTTAGTATTTCAGCCTCTGCTTTTAAGTATATTTCAAAGGTAATATACTAAAATTAATATTTCTATAAATTAATTATTTATTTATTAGTCATACACTAATACGAAAGGTTGAAATAACTTTTCCCAAAAACATCGCATATATTTTATCATTTATTTTACATTAATAGGTACCTATAATATACAATAATTTCTATTAACTTTTAAATGAATACCAGAGTATTATAATTTTGTAAATAGGACAAAAAAAATACAAATATTTTGTAATTAACTTAAAATGGGTATAATTATTTTAAAATTTTCATTGCTTTTAAGTTTTTTTTATTGATCTTGACATTTCTTTTTTAACACACTATAGTAATACCTATTGCTGTTCTATTTATCTCTCCAGAATCTAAAATGTATTACAAATAAACAAATTTATGTTAAATCTTAAATCAGATAGAAATTTATTATATGACTTTTTTTGATAGGTCTATTGTTATAATTATTATACGAATAATTACCGTATAATAGCTGAAATTATTGGGTCATGGCTAATATTAAAATTGCTTCCTAAGTTCCTACGTCATCATTAATTGTATATCATTCACCAAAGCTATATAAATATAATACACACATACGCCCACACGTACACGTCCTCTTTACCATAAGACAACCTGACAACGTAACTAAATTGTTACGTCACTATCAATGTTTGATTTTTAAATACATACTTATTAAAATATATTTCTAATTTAATAATCTGAGAAAGATTAATTGTATATACATATTTATATAGTACAAGTATAGACAATTGTAAATTGAACAAATAGGTTTCTATCAAGAATGTAAATAATAAGATCTATTGAAAATGTTAGAATTCCATGTGATAATCTTCAATTTTCGAAAATTGTAGTTAAAAAAAATCTATCACCTTCTAAAATAATTTTAGTCTTTATAGTAGTGTTCATTGTGAAATAATTATTCTCAATACATTACTTAGATATAATAGTGTTCGTATCGTGTATGTTGACATATAATTTTCAATATTTTTTAAGGGATGAAATTGAGTCAAGATGTTGCAGGAGCGTCTGTAATGGCTGCAGCCGTGGCATGTCCCGAACTATTCGTCAATATATTAGCTACATTTTTTACAGAGGGCGATGTCGGAGTCGGCACAGTGGTCGGCACTGGCTTATTTAATATACTATTAGTTCCTGGACTTTGCATACTTATGGCTGATCAAAAGGTACATGGTTTTTTTTTAAATATAGTCTATGCTCTATGGCCTACGTACAACCATAAATTATGAATTCTAATACCTCGATACTTTGTATATTAATAGGAATTATTATATGATTTATAATAATGCACCACGTATGTTAAAATAGATACAAATTAGGATTAGCGACAATACAAGATCATTAGTGTTAACTGTTAATAAAATATAATGAAAATGTTTATAGACCATACACTTGGAGAACTGGCCCATCACTCGTGATGTTTCGATGTACCTTTTAACTATATCATTGTTAGTTTGGTCATTGGCTGATAACAAGGTTTATGCTTATGAAGCGTTGATATTAATCATAGTTTACATGGTATACCTATTAAGTAAGTAATCAATTGTTTCTTATTTTCATGGCTGTCAATAATTCCCAACAGTTCTTTCTTACAGCTCATATCTTGAAAAAATATTTCGATATATTTTTCAACAAGAGAATAAAGTTTTCGAGGGGTGCAGTGAGAGTCAGCCTATTCTTCCTCTAAATGGTAAATTGGCATGTGAAGTTTGTAGATGAACAGACAAACAGTAATATTATTTAAATGAGTATAAATATATATATATATATATATGCATGTTAAAAACCTTTAGGAGTTGCAGAAAATGGATTTATAGTGCAAGACCATATTATTGTGCCCAAATGGAAGGACAGACTTCGTGATCAGCTATTAAATATTAAAGAAATACTAGTATGGCCTATAGTCTTAATCTTAAAAGTGACTGTTCCGAGCTGCAATAGTCAAGATAGAGTTTTTTGGATACCAATTACCATGTTCATGTGTATATTTTGGATTGGATGTGGATCATTTATCATTGTAGAATTGATTACAATTATAGGTGAGAATTTTATAAAAAAACCCGGATAAGATGTACTTAATTAATAATTTCATTGAACATCAGTATTATTATTTTTTAAATAATAAAAATCGATTATATTAAAGAGTTATGTTAATAACTAGTTTAAGGTATATACTAAAGTCTCTCTTGAAATGCTATTTATTTATTGAAAGATTACCCTTAACTTAAATCATGATATGTCTATTTAAAAAGCAATACTTAGGTACTACTTATTTTTAATACAAAAAATTTAATAATGATAATAGAAGAACTGAAGAAATATATTTGTAGTTAGTGGAAATATTGGGGTCTATATTATAGTTTATATGGCATAAATAAGCCATACTGTATCATACTGTATAATATAAACATTTGATTTGAAAGTAATGAGTGCCATTGCAAGATGATTTAAATGAAAGTACTTGTGGTTTTATTGTTTTCAAAAATGACATATCATTATTAAATTTACAGACAATTTATAAAAACTAATTTGATTTTGGTTAGAATAGGTGCTCGACAAAACTATAGAATTATACCAGCAAAAAATTACAACAGTTAATAAAATGTCAATTTTCTAAATACTATTAACCAGATAAATTATTAGTATAAATGTATAATGAATATTGGAATTATTTTTAGGAAATGAATTTTCAATTCCTGATTCAGTTATGGGAATTACACTATTAGCAATTGGTATGAGTGTGCCTGAAATGGTTTCCAGTATAGCAGTTGCAAGACAAGGTTTAATAAATTGTGAAATATAAAATACAAACGGCAAAAATTGAATGTTTAATTTTAATTTTAGGACAAGGTACTATGGCTTTATGTACCGCACTAAGCTCATCAACATTTGACGTTTTAATTTGTTTGGGTGTTCCGTGGTTTATAAAAGCTATGTGGTTCCATAAAGAAAACTCAAGCGCATCTATAAATATTCACTCGAGAAGTCTCGACGATAGTGCGATAGCTGTAATGTTAAGTACAATTGGTTTTATGGTACTGATGTGTGCCAAATCATTTGTATTAACTAAAAGAGTATGTATAGTATTTATTTGTATATATGATTCATGATTGAATAACTTTAGGGTACGTTCTTCCTGTAGTGTTAAAAAGTAGAACACGGTGATGGTATTGTGGGGAACGGGGGCGAGGGACGGGGGATGGAGATCCTCTTATTTTTGAAAATATTCATGCGTACCTTTTATTCTAATTATATGATGATGAATAAGACATTTAAATATTGAGGTACGCACATATTTTTACTCTTTTACATGCCCATCTAATTTGTTCCATAAATCAAGTACCGGTGGAACAGCATGGAGTCATGACGCTGCGTCTAGACGCCGCGCGCCGACTCTGTGTCAGAACCAATAGCTGACGCTAGACGCTGCAAGGAAAACGTAATTTTATACAAATTTAATAGATTTTCTATGCATTTTTTGAGGAATTTTTTTTATAAAATTATCTAACATAAAAATTGCCTAAAAATTATCAACTTAGTATTATATTGTATGTAGTTACAAAAGTAAGTATCTATACCTACAGGGTTAATTAAAAAAACTTTTTTTTATTACCTGCTTAAATAATTGAAATGAGCAATTAGTTTTATCCAAAAATGAATGATGTTTAAAACTTTAAAACTTTAAAAGGATAAATACAATTTTATTTAAGTAACCTTGTTGATAAAATAAACATTAGAGCAAAAGTACCATTGAACAATATTGCATTTTCCTAACTAGTGTTCGGTGAAATAGATTTACTTTGAATCTTAAATAATAAAAAAAATCTTAAATCTGAAAGCTTAAATTGATTTCCGAGACGCTTACTTTCCAGATTAGATGAACTTTTTACTTTATCACCATATATTCCTCGCGAAACAATTTGTATAAATCTCTTTTATCCTGTCCTACGTCTTATATGAGGAAAATCATTTCTAAATTAAGTAGGTATCTAAAGATTAGTAGTAGGTCGTAGGCAGTAGTTATATACATACTCCTATTGTCAATTAAACTATATCTAGGTACTGTGACTACAAATGAAGGGTATTTGATTAGACACATTTACGAAATTGTCTTTTGGGAGGACTGTTACTGTATTGGAATTTTTATTATATTATTCTAATATTTAATAAATAAATACTTGTCTGATAATTTAATAATAATTTTTTCGTATATAGTTAGGTGGATTTATTGTTTTCATATGGTTATTCATTTGTTCAGCCATGGTGTACAATGAGTATGCAACAAAATGAGAACAATTCTTGTAGCTTAATTGCTCAATCATTTTACGTGAGTTGATGAACGATGATTTGTAAATGGCTAATGCCATCGTTGAAATGACCACGGAATATTGATTTAGGTTCTGAAGACTTAAATATCAGGATCTCTGATTACACGTCAAAAGGACAGACCACAGTTAGACTGTGGGACGGACCCGTCTTATCTTTTAAACATACTTAAGACAATTTAAATGTCTGGTATAAATAGGTACCAACCATAAGATCGTTTACGCTATTAAATAATACATAATAATGTGCTGTGATTAGACATATTAATATACTATGTCTTGTATTGGGCAAAAATTATTGAAAAAACTTCAATGAATATTAAATAAAGCCTTTACTATACATCTAGGTTCATATAACAATCATTATATTTAAAAAGATTTTATTTTTATTTTTAATGTTGGATAATTTTGTGTATTGTTTTATGAATGATTTAAAATTGGAAATTAGTTTTATTTTAACTCGTTATAATAGAATTATATGTAACAGAGGTTACTTATGTATTAAATATTTAAGTCACATTATTCATAACCTTTTAACATCTCTCTTAATATATACCCTTGTATAGTTAATTATAGATTTAAAATTAAGTAATTAGACCAGATTGTATTATCATTGAATAAGCGACATTTACCATACATTTTGTTATATATTTTAATTTAATTTTATACATTATACAAATTAATAATACTATCAATTGACCTTCACTGTAATGAAAACACCTTTATGAATGTTAATCTTGATGTCTGTAGAATGCGTTCTACTTTTCCTCTTCCCACCCAATTATGTTTTTAATATTTAATAATCCGTTGGATACTTATAGAATAATTTGTCAATGTTAGTAATAATACTATTTGCTATCATCAAATATTAATAAATAATAACCTATTATGTTTATTTACCTATATATTTTATTATTTTTAAGTTTTAAATTTTGTCAGTTAGTAGTAACCATAGTATGTGTTTTTTATACTTCTGTGTTACCTATTTCTATTCAGTTAAAATAAATTATTTTGCAATGAATAAATATATTATTAAACAAATAACCATTTTAGCTATTGATTTATACCCTTGAATTGTACCTATTACTTATTTTGATTATTTTATTTTATAATAGGTATCTCAATTTTTTCCAATAGTTGTAGTTATAGGTGATAGGTGGTATATATTAGCGTTTTAGAATTTATATGTGGTCACTGATCATTAAATTACGGGATGTGGATAAACTTTGTCAGGCTCGCAGCCTACAACTGTTTTATTACATACATTTTTAATTGCAACATTCAATTTTCACGTTTTTTTGTTATAATAATGAATCAACAATTACGTTTAGGTTAATTATAGCATAGGAAAATATGATTAGATAGTATATTATGTTTTTGCAGTTTTTTCATCTCTCATAGTCTCGTAAAAGAGCTATTTGAGGACTTAAATTTTACTCCACTCGTGTATTTTTCAAATGTTCTTAGGTATAGTATTATAGTGACAACTACCACTTAGTAGGTACTTATAACTTATAAGTTACATTTAGACAAAAAGGGGGTATCTATATATCTAATGATGAAACTATTACAATTATCGTCATTATCATTTTATAACCAGAGAACCCACAGTGCTACATTTCTTTCCATGGTTAATACACATAATTAAAATATAAATATTTGTCTAGAAGAAGAGAGTGTAATAAATTGTATTTGACGTTATTTTTTTATCAATAGCTACTAGTGTAAACTATGATAGGACACGTTTTATTTAGTGGTATATTAATTTATTGTGATCAAAATTACTTTAATTCTTTGAGATAATAATCATTGTTTGTCTCATATTAAGGCTAATGATATAATATGTAATATCTTTAACAAAATAAGTAAGCTAATAAGTTATAACAAATATTATATTTAAAACAAAAACTAGCAATAATATATGGGTCTAGGGACTTCATAAGGAGAAAGAATCTTTTTATATAACAATTTAAAACATTAAATGCTCTGAAGGTTATTAGACGTATAATACTAAGTCGTTAAATCGATACCATACAGTTACATCAACATACAAGTTAAAGAAAAATTTTAAGGTTTAAATTTGTCTGGAAAATTTTGATTGTTTATTTTGAATTCACTATTCCTTGATTATTTGTATACATATGTGTTTATAACAGTATTAAATTCTTTAAATTACCATTAACTAAAGCAGTCTATTCTAATATGGAGGCATTCTGAATATTTGTATGATACTTTCCAGTACCTACCTACTTTTCAAACGGAAAACTAAATACATTTAAAGAAGTACCTACGGGAATAATAATTAATTTAAAAAAAGCAGGTAATTGGATGTTGCTCTGCTGTGCATTAGAATGCAAGTGAATCACTGTAATTGTGTCAAATTTGAATTGAATGATATAAAATTGGTGTATACGAAAAACGATTCTGAGTGAGATGGCCTATAAGGCTATAATATTACTTAGTAATCTAATATATTTATTATGATATGATTGTGATTAAAGTAATTTATTTTACTATTAAGCATTAGTACTACAGTAGATTAAAAAAATTTTCGCCAAAAAAAAAATACATTTGAAATGTCATTAAGTGTATAAAATATAATAATATACTCTAAAAGTTTCAGGTACTCACGAATAATATTTTCATATTGTAACGAAATAACATAAATCATTATTCTCGGTTATATAATATGTAATTTCGTCCACATTTGAACATAAAACAACTATAAACAAAATACTGAACTTATATATTTATTATTTTTAGATTTTTTGGTTATAGAATAACCTACCTACTTACGTGGAACCTTGTTTTAAATTTTCAACCTTTAGCTATAAAAGTTGAAAATATAAAAAAATTTAAGTTTAAAATTAATTGCCATCCCGGTGTACCTTGGAATTTCCCAATGAATAAGACAGTGGTATAAATGCTTAAAATTAAATTAAATTTTCATAATTTTTACGAATTTCGAAAAATTTGAAATAATAAAAAAATTGTAAATATTATATAATAATATCAAAATAACTAAATCGCACTACATAACAAAATCTAAAGGTAAAAATAAATATGAAATTCAAAAAGGTTTTACTTTGATTGCGCCAAACTATATTTTGGTACATCGTTTAAAGATTCACATAACACATATGACATATATGATATAATATTATATAATATATTAATATATTATATAAGTTATATCTATCTGATCGTGGCGTAACATTATTGTTTGTGTCGATGTCATCACGATATACGTTTGGTATCTGATTTGGTATAGGCACACGTGATAAAATTATCAAAGTTTACGAATATATATTAAAATTAATAGTAGGTAGGTACTTACTTCTTCAAAAACAAAATAATATTATTTCAATATAAAAATGGCATCATCAATTTGTTCCAATTATTTGCGAAGTCATTATACTTATAAGTTATACCATTTCAGAAAATGAAACCATAGGCGTATTCATCCCAGGGTAAGGTTACTTAATCATTTATTTTTTTCAACACTTAATAGTTTGCTATTATTTATTATAGATGCAATGAATCCAAGAAATCGATTAAATCAAATTTCAACAATTTAATAAGACTAACTTTTAAGTTGTAGCTTGGACAATATGTCTGTATAAATGTGCATATAATTTATTCTATACCTAGTACAAAATATATTATTGTTTTAGAATTTCAGATTTTTAAAGATGAATGTATTGATTTTACAATGATAATATTATTCCCAAAATATGAAGAAAAAATTTGTTCCATTGTTGATGAAAATATACTACAATAAAATAATTATATATATATAATAATATAATATATATTATTATGTGTGTCTCATATAACACATTATTAAATATTGATAGTAAATAGTAATTGATACTGGTAATTTCCTATATTTTTTCTATTCTTCGTTCTTTAGAAATTATTAAATTTTTAACAGATTACTGTTATTATAAACTTATAATTATATATCCTGACCTAACTTGAAGGTGCGGTTATACTTTTAAAAGCAATTACTTATAGCGACATATTATAGGTTATTTAGTTATTTTTGTTTTTTAAATTTTGGTAGTGTTTGTGGAATGTACCTATAGGTATTCAAGTTAGTTTGGGTTAGTTAGTTGGTGTTTGATTCACATATTTTAATGCATGTTTACTAAATACCAATGATTAAATGATAAATAAATAATTAAAACTACCTATTCGATTTGTTGTTTTAATATTATATACATCACAACTATATAGTGCATATTTTATTGAAACAAATTTTATATGTATACGAGTATAACATGACTAATATATGGGTGTAGGTATTACGTTATATGATATAGTTTACTAAGCTAAACACATGTATAAAACTATAGAAATATTTCTAAAAAAACAATATTAAACTTATAATAAACATGTATTATGAAAAACAGATAGTTTCGTAACAGTGTGTACCTATTGCCAATTATTTACACTAGTCACTTAATCAAATATGCTGTTCTCTGTTTGTGATTAGGTAAGCATATTTCCAACTTTCAGATGTATTTAATGTAAGGAAAAGTTAATATTCAGGCATTAAATAATACGGAAGTCTTGTGATAAATAAATCGTTAAAAAACAATTAAAAAACAAAAAGACGAAAACGAATAATCATCGAGATAATCTAGGTATGTCCATAATTGTTGAGTTTATGTTGTTACCACAAAGAATACTTTGTTAGTGATATTGATTGATGAGCGTGAGATTGACCCAGGACTTTAATAGTTATAGAATTATTTACAATGAATTAATTTTAATTTTTTTTTTCGTCGAAAACCTTGCATATTTTTCAATAATTTTGCATTATTAAAAATTACTGAATCATAAATATATATTTAAAATTGAATTAAGGTCTGATCTATTACAGAAATACAGAATTATAACATCATAATATTTGATAAGGTAAAACAAGTTGCTCATAACAACAAATTAACATGTCGGGCATAATTTAAACTATACATAATACATAATATTATATACCTACATATTTTATTGTTTATTCACCTCATTATTTACTTACATTGTTACCTAGTTTATATTGTATAGGATTGTTTATTATCATATATAAATAATCTATCTTTTCACTCTTTTGTAAAAATCGGTTGGCATTATTCTTAAAATAAATAAATAAATAAAAAAAAAACTTATAATATGATGTGTATGACTGTTTATTTCATTGTATAATAATGTCCAATACACTTTCTAGATTATTGTTGTGATAATGTTTAAACTTTGAGGTACAGTGGTACTAGGGGTGGCTCCAGGGGGGCCTAAGGACCATGGCCCCCTCCAAAATCAATATTTCTATAAAAATTGTACCTATATAGTTAAAAACGTAATTACAAAAAAAAACATACCATAATTTTGAAATTTTTTTAAAAATTATGACTTAGCTCCCCTCCTCCTACCTTAATCTAGAGCCACCCCTGAATGATACACAATGATCTTAAAATCCAGAATATTGATTTTTTGAATAATGTGTCATCATTTTAGGATAATTTGCCGAATGAATTAAATGAATTAATTTTGTATGATGAATAGTCTTGTAATGAATTATAAGTTATAACTAAAAACGAGCTTAAATAAATTACTACACAGAATAGGTTATATATTCTTACCTTTAAATTCGATTCACTGTAATGTTAAAAATAACAGAGTAAAATGGAATCTTCATAACGTACAATTTATTGAGTTATTCATCATTAAGACTGATTTTGACGTCCTCTTAAAACAAATATTTATTTATGGATCAGTCTCGAAATATACTAATTCAACAATAACTAAAATGTATTAATTAATTTATTAATTAAAATAATTCTATGTGAATAATTTGGTGTTACTTATTACTTATTATTATTTATTAATATTATTTTTATATACATACCCACCTATGATAGGTAGCTCTACATTTTGAAACTGGATATTGGATATTATGTATACGGTATACCACAGTAATATATATATGGATACATCTCATGTGGATTACATGACCACACGCATGGTATAAGTGCTCTAAGCCTCTAAACAATTAGTTATATAATGTTCCTTGATGTTTCTGAAGTGAAAAAAACTGAGACCTGAGTACTAAGTAATGAGTGTATAACAGTTATTATCATAAGCATATACGGAGATATTTTTTGATATTATAAATAAAATATGCAGAATTTGCATATTATTACCTACCTATATTAAGATAAAATTGTAAACCTATAATAAAAGTACGTATAGGTTTTGTTTGCTTTGACGTTGTTTGTATCTTATATCACTCATTATATATCTGTCCGCAGTCGATCTTAATGTTTAATTACCTATCTTATGCGTCGGTGGAAGGATATATTAATATTATAATACATAATATAATATTAAACATATGATAAAATATAATAATTCTAAAACTTAATAAGTATGATAATTCAATTAGATAACAATCAGCGGGTAAGAACAAACAATATTTATTTAACAAATTATTTGTAACATTTATATGTTGTAAATAATAATATTATCTAATATTTAAGACTCAAGTACCTCGTACCTACGTGGTAGTTGAACAAATGTGTACGTAAAAACGTCTTTCAACAACGTATAATTTTTATTGCTTAACATATTTTACAATTTAGGGGATAATGAGGTACAAAAGATATGAAATAAAGAATCAAATAAATATACAAAGGTTGTGTTAATTAAATAAAAATTATACAATATTATTGTGAATAATAATCATGACATTATGTCACGATGATGTCCGGTAGCTCGAAATATTCGGGTGCCGTACGACGTGTTTTATCGGACCGAAAACCATGATATCGTGTTTGACCCTGGTCGTCAAATTTATACCCAGGTCTATATTATTATACCCAACCATCATAGTTTTTATCGTGGTCGAGACGACCGTTATCAATCTATTTAACGTTACTCGTGATATTTACGATTTACCGTTGGTCGTTCTTAAAATTTAGTCAAGTCATTAGTAAACCTTAAAATTCCGTAAAATTGCTTTTAAAAAGTGTCCTCAGTGGATCCTTTAGTAAACTTAATAATTCGAAAAATCAGAAACTGAAATATCGCATTTTGAGCTCAGAATTTAAAAGAACAATGGCTGTTAATTGTCTTAGTGTATTACAATTTATAACGAACCGTACACGGTGGGTCAGAGAAGTCGGGACGAATCAGGCTTGCGGTAAGTAGCTTTTCTTTGAATAATTATTCAACTATTATTATTCAGCAATATGTTTTATTAAATATAGTAGGTATTCTGATGATGATGTAATCTTGTTTTACAATTTTACACTAAATCCAGTACCAACCCACCCCTCGAATTTTGAAGGAGCAATTGCTCCGAAATATAATACTTTCACCACTCTACTGGTGTTGCGCAAGGCCGGATTTCAGGGTGCCCTCGGTTAGTAAGCCCAAATTAAAAATTAGATTCTCATAATAATGGGAAAAACATGATTTTGCCGTTTTTTCTATTCGAGAAAAAAAATAATGGCGGTTGATGATGGGCCTCATTGAACATGTTCTCGGGCCATAAAAGTTATAAATTAGTATGAAAACACCAAAAATATGTTGAGTAATACCTTTAAAGCTTAAATTATTTTTACATTTAATTTAAAATCTATCTAATAAAAAAAAAATCCTTCTGTGACATCTTTCTAATCACCTATTATAGTGTCTAGTACCGATGAGTTTTTTTAAATGTATATCTTAACACATCACATTTAATAGGTTTAAAAAGAGGATAAATAAATAATAAAATAACATATAAAGTAGGTACCTTCAAACTTAAAACATCCGTTTACATCCCAAAACATTAGTTCACTTAGTTTGTCAGGAGATTAGGATAATTATTACAGTGACAATATTATTACCTTATTAAAAATAGAAGTTGTCGTCATATATCTATTACATTATTTTGTGGATTAAGAATACCGATTAGGTATCCTAGAAACGTGCTTAAAGTCTTATTGTTCGGAGACATTAATATTCTGATCATTGTCTATTGCTATATTAATAGTAAAAAATAAAACGTTTTTTTCAAGCAATGTTTTTCTATAAAACAGCAGTGTTCGTTGGATCTTGTGAAACATAATTAATAGGTAATGTCACGACTGTTAACTAATGAAAACATATGAGAAAATCGTTAATCTTTTCCTGAATTTTGAAACGATTGTCGAATACATTTTACCATGTCGCGAGAAAAACTCTTGAAAATACATAGATATATGGCTTGAGCTATAAAGATTTCTGTGCCATTTTTCATACCGTGTAACTATTTGTGCGAGTCGTATAAAGATTAACTACATAAATAAATATGTATAAAAATATAGTTACTTCTTATGACATTTAAGTGAGCATCATTGCATTAAGCTTTTTAACGTCATAAAATAGAACACATATTAGGTAATTCTTTTTTGGATAGTTTAATACGTAATCTTAAACTTAATAAAGAATGGTTAATGTGCACAAAAATAGATTATATTTTAACTACTATAAAGTATAAACTAAAACGAAATTATTTTATTTTTCTACATAAAAATGAAAGATGAATAGTTTATACACATAGGTATAACATAATATTATGTTTTTAATACTTCTCTTAAAAATCCATTATCTATAATACCAAATGCAAAATGTATTTATTTTGTAATTTTTTCAGGAATACCTAGGTACATTTATTTGTAGATATAATTTGCATTATAAACGGTATGCTTAATACAAAAATACAAAAATATTTATACTATACTAATTGAAAACATGACAAACTAAGTTAAGGTAAAACTATTGTTTTACTACATTATGTAACCAAATTCTGTTATTTTTTGTTGCAAGCTAATAACCATAGCAGTTGAAGTTATACCATGAATTAAAAAAATAATAAAAATAAAAAAAAATAAATGAAAAAAAAGTTACTAGGTACTATACAAAGCATCATTTTAATCATGTCCAAAGTTTGTTATTTAAACAAGTGTAAATGTTAACTACCTTACACCTACGTATAATAAAATAAACTATAATTGTATGTGTAGTCATGTAGACGAATAAGTGTTATGTGGTAATACAATTAAAATTAGGCATATTTAAAATAAAATAAATAGATTTTAGTAATAATTTCAGAATAACATACTTTCTGTAGTATCATTATTACACCAATTAATTTTACTGTTTTTCCTAATCTTGATTATTATTTATTATACATAATAATCAGAGCAAATAATATTATAATATATATTACCAGCTAATACCTTATTACGTCATATTATAAATAATAAAATTACATAATATACATGTTATTAATTGAATATTATTATATTGAATATAATATATAAAATGTTTATTTTTAACTATGATCGATTTCAAATTTCAATGTATAGTCAACTAGATGTAAGCTATGAGAGAATACTGGCTAGACAATTTAGTAGTGTACTAGTGTCAGATACTGGGTCACTATATTTGGTCACTAATAACATCGCTAACCTACAATATTATGTATACCATTCGCGTTACTCGTCATTTAATACGTCTTAATAATACCTAATATATTCTCTTTAATTTAACATTTTTTTCAAGCTTAAAACTGATGTTTTAAATTGCGTATTACTCATACTTTGATGTTATTATTTATAATATAGGTAATTAATAGGCAATACCATTAATAGGTGATATACCATTAATATCATTAATATGCTAATTCAACTTAAGAGTATGTACTACAACGCATGTAACGAATAACTAATAAAGTAATAATAGTTCAGACAGTTCAGTGGTTACTGTGTAGAAAACACATTATTTGTATATTTAAAAGAAAATAGATAAGTATTCATGTGTTGTAATTGACAATTGTTATTGAAATTCGAGGAAAAAAATATTTTATAAATTCAATATACCTTATATATTATACACCTAATTGCTTAATTTGTAAAAATAACTTTAATCCTCAGCCACCACTTTCATAAGTTAATTTATTAATGTTTTGATCCCAAATATAAATAAAATAATAATTTAATCTATAATTTGTTTAATAAATACATTTAATACTAAATAAGCTATCAGACCCTAAATATAGGATCAATTAAGTTCTCCCCCTCCCAACCTAAGCTAAAACACGGAGGTCTATTCCATTCATAAGGAAAAGTTATTTTTTAACATTAGTATCATCTTATACTGTTACTATTTACCACTTATTTTACATTGATTTATTTTCATTCCACTATGAATTGCCGAAATTGATATATTTGTATGTATTATATAACTTTATAAGCATATGATATTCATAATCTTATTGATGGTGTGACTTTCAGAAAAGTAATTTAAGTTATATTTCTAGTATCAATATGTATTGCATTTGCTGTTATAGTTAAACATGAAAAAAATCGATATTTTGATTATCTACCAATATTAATTTAGATAAGTTTGATACATTTTTTACCTCGATTCCTCAATAATGAGTTAAATACTTAGTTATCAATTATTATTAAATTTATTTCATTATGAAATCTCGTTTATATTTAAGAAATGTTCAATAAACAACCATGAATATTATATTATTATTATACGAGCAGTTAGTGTAAACCCACTCATATGGATGCTGCATCCATTAAATCTAATAAATGATAATATTGTTAAGCAAACTTTTTTTTTTTTAATTTTA
>PVMI01066901.1:0-13426 GCA_008528875.1 Aulacorthum solani | reverse complement strand
TTATAAACCTAGTGATGGAGTATGGTGTTCTATTGCTGATATGCATTTCTCCCGATTTCGTCCTGGTGACTATAAAAATAATATTTTTCGGATAATCATAGTTAGAATATATTAAATGTATGTTTCTTTTTTTTTATAGGAGTAGCCGTATTAGATGGTTTATTGTATGTTATAGGCGGAAACGATCATAGAAATCAAACTGGTATTGCTAATGTAGAAATTTACAACCCTGACACCAATACTTGGACCATTGAGACATTGTCAAGAAGTGGAGAAAGCGTTTATGGTGGAGTAGTTGTTGATAGACCATCAAATTTTATGAAATTGAAATCCGAAGCATAATATGACATGGCATTACACTACTTTTGTTTAAATATAAAAACAATTCATAGAACTTGTAATTTGTGGATACAAATACATAATTACCTACATTTTTAAAAGAACACTGCAAAAAAAGAAAAACACCATTGCTCATAAATTAATCCTATTCCCTACTTATAACATTTTAAGATCATATGAAAACAAACAACCACTTACCTTCAAGACTACTTTAAGCGTAATAAGAAAATGTTTGATATAATGGGGGTTCAGTAAGTTTGTTTTATTTGATTCTTCATACGGTTTGCTAACAGTTACAAAGCACAAAATGTACACATTCATACGCTCATTAGCGTTGAGCTGTATGTCTTCAAGAATTCTCTGGTTTGACGTATTTTCTGATTAGTTTTTAATAGAAAGAAATTCATATTTTATTAAGTTATCAACAGAATTTTAACATTTTTTATATTTCATGAAGACTAAGAATGACAATACTAAATAATTTACAAACAAATAATAATTTAGTTGGTTAATAATAACATTATAATATATTATATGTGAGCAGTCATAAATCTACTTTTACATCATTACAGTTAACTTTGGAATTAAGTTTAACTACTCAAATAAATAAAATAAATCATTAATAATAGAAATAAATAATGTAAATACATATGAAAATAATATATACTGGATGTACAATAAACATTAATCATGACTCTTGAATATGTTATTGCACTCAGGAATAATATCATGAGATTATCAGAATAGAACATTCTTGCGATTTACATGTAAGCGGAATAATCCCAACCTCCATTGATCCAAAATATTAACGAGTTTCAAGGAATCTGATAATCCAGTTGGTTTTGCCAGGGCATTTAAAAAGTTATACATTTCACTAAGTTTTTTTTCATCTTTGTACAAATCAAAAACAATTACAACATGTTCCAACAGTCGAATAAGACGGTATAATAATCTTCTTGGTCGTCTATTGAAAAAATCTTTATCCACCAAATCTTGGACAAACCTGGAAAAAACAAAAGCATATTATATTTTTAATTCAACAATGTACCTATTATGATTTAATAAATAGAGATAAGTAAAATATAAGTGAGTGTTTAATTGGAAATTTTTCTTGGCAAAGAAAAGTATACTTAATTTATTTATTTTATAATTTCTAACATGCTTACATCTAAGCATCATTAATAGCATCACTTACCATTCTTGAATACTAGATGGAAATGCACTTATGTTGTTTGTTCTTTCTAAAAGTGACTTATATAGCTTGAATGTTAAATAAGTATATACTTTTTTCATTATGTTTCCTTCTAAAGGAAGAAATAAAGTAACAACCATCTTAAGTAGTTTACTATCAAATTGCGAGTACAATCCTTGAGCAAATGTTATAATAGAAGTATCATCGTCTACTTGTAATGCAGTTTCAATGCAAGCGCTAAATAGTCTGTTAATAACATTTATCATTTGTCCACAATAGTGATCCAGGGATATTTTAGCAATATACTGTGCCAATGTTAGTAGTTCGTCTTCACTAAATTTCTTATTATTTTTCAGTATATTATAAGATACAAAATTCAGTACTAATTCAAAGTTGTGACGTTTCATGGTCTCGCAATCTTGTATTTCACACTTTAATAGTGTACTATTAGTCAATGAATTTAAATCAGCTCCCCAGTTTGATAAAATATGTTGAACATCCTACAAATAATTGGAATTTAAAACAAAGGTATTGATATTTTTAAGATATCTATTTATAGAGACTGGATTTTCATGTTTTTACTGAGTATGCAGTTTTAATTGGATACACTTTCTTGATGATTTGTTTCCTATGAATTGATATACAAACATTTTGAGAGCATAAAGAATCATATTTCAAGAAATTTTTTAAGAATATTTTGTGCGAAATAATATATTTTCATATTGGGGTTTTATTTTATAAAAAAAACTTAAAAATATTTTTGACTTGCATCAATTTCTACCCTTATCAAGGCGAAAAGAAAATCAATTTGAGAAGAAGGACTAGGGCAGTTTTGTTGAGTATCAAGGAGAGTAGAAACAGAAAGAGCGAGCAGGGCCTACTATGACTAAATACGACTGATTGAATATTTTTTTAAAGATTAGGACTAATTTAATTAATGTTTATAAACTGTTACATTTATTTGTTTTTTCAGTACTCAATATAATTTTTTTTAAAGAATTTAAGCACAAATAAATCTAGTCTCTAATTATAACTTTTGCAAACACAATGAATGTTGTTCAAACATACCTCAAATACTGGCGACCAATTTGATTTCACCAGGTTATTAAAAATAGTTTTAGCTTTAAGTTCATTTTCCTCAATTGACATTAGAAGTAATTGTTGAGAATATGATCCTGTTATATCAGGATTCTCTTCAGATCTTACATTAAACTTCGAGGGATCAAATATAACATAACCAATTGATGGTAATACAGGAGGATATGTATCTTCATTTTGTTTAATGGTATTGTTCACTTCTTTTTGAAACAAATCATCAACAACCTTCATCTCTTTATCAAGTTCATCGTTTTTTTTCCAAAATTCACACTCAGCTTGTCTATCTTTTAGAATTCTTTTCATATCAAATTTGAAAACTGGTTTAGTTTTTTTTTTTACAGTAATTTTTTTTGGGCATTTGTTTTCATCATTCACATTTTTCTTAGTTTTTGGCATTCTGAAATATGAAAAAAAATATTAGACTTAGTGAAGTAGTACGATATAACATGGTAGGTAACATGTATACTCTAGTCAGGTTAAGATTGAACCGCGGTCGCGCATGCAACTGAGCCGCCGCATACTGCCTGACCCCCACCGGTTATCACTATTTGTTACGTGATTGGTTGTTGAGTGGGGAATGCGCCGACTAAAACGAGTTTTGGTCGACCGAGAGGTTCAATTTTAACTTGAATAGAGTATAGTAGTAGTAGATTTTATAGAAGTGTCTTTTACTAACACTTTTAAGCATTATGTAAGTATTGGAAATTAGATAAAGAGAGTAAGTATAGAAGATATTTTGTCATTTGTAAGTGCTACCTACATAATTTTTTGAAAGAGTATAAGAAATAAATAATTATTCTATACCTACCTACATACTATCAAAATCAGAACTATTTTATTTAAATAAAGTGAGTTTTAGTTTTAATATTTTTCTTAGTTAAATCTACAGCAGAGGAGGGTCTGTTTTAACAATACTACTCCTCTGCTGCTAACTGAAAATAACTAAATCACCAAACTTTGAGGAGCTGTATCTCGCAAACTAAATAATGAAAAATAAAAATTTTAATGATTATATTTATAAATAAAATGGGTTTATTAATTTAAAACCTTTTTATCGTACGTTCAAATTTTGAAATAAAAAGTTGATAGTAGTTCATCAATAAATATAAGTGTGAAAATATTTATACATTGTAGTTATAAAAAAATTAAATCTAAAAGTTAAAGAAAAATGTTTAAAAATTAATACTTTTCGAGGTAATTAGTGTAGTCTCTTAAATGGATCACATTGTATATAAGTAAATAACCAGTAATATATAATCTACAAGTAAATGAGTACTAGTAATAGTGTACTTATAAATGGTTTAAAATACTAAAAAGTAAATGTTTATATGATACACATACATATTCATGAACATTTTTTTCATATAGATTAAGAAATTATTATTTTGAAGTTATAAACCATTTGTTAATTAAAATGACATAATACTGGCATGTGTTGTCTCCATCTTACAAGTGTGTAACAGCAAATTTGCTCTCAGCAGATCACGAATAGCTCTGTTAGTTTAAAATTTAGGATGAATCGACCAATTATGAAACTTGATGGTAAGAACATTATCTGTGTTTATATGTTGGTTTTATTGAGACAATTCAAGTTTAGTAAGTTAAGAGTATAAAGTATATCGTAAATTAAAAATGCTCATAACTCACTTAAAAATTGAACCATTGTAAAAAAACCAATATACAATCACAGGTAATGTCCTAACCATCAAGTTTCAAAATCATTTTTACGGAATGGAAAGTTATCACAATGCTTTTTACAAAAAACAGAACCTACTCAATACTTCACGTTCATAAGGTTTGAAATATTATTTATATAAGACAAAAATCATCGATTTGGGATTCGTGTGATTTCGTTGAAAGTGTCAGGTGACGTAGGGAATTCGGATTTCGAACAGAACATTAAAATATAATAATATGTGCATTGCTTACTTGGTCTGATAATTTAATATTTATACTTCTGTTCACTATACAAATCCAAACAAGCAATCAAACTGTTTGACGAAATAGACTTCGATGCAGTACAACTGAGAACAACCGAAAGATGACAAACACGGATTTGATAGCGCCCGAAACAAATCGTAGTGAAATTCTAGTACGACGGCGTATGTTTATGGTTATTCAAATCGCAATGTGCTTTTGTGTTTCCGTAACATTGTTTCGTTTTCCGCCAAAATAAGCACGTCGGAATGCCGGAAGTCGTGCAAAAAAATAACGACGTTAGTCGGTACTCGGTAACTAAAATTACTGATAAAAAGGCCCGTTTCGTCGAATCCCGCGCATATAATTCCCACACGGCACAAAACCGGATAATACAAAGTTGCGGTTCCGGTCACACTGTCGCGGGCCCAATGGATCTTTTTCTCTCACAGGCCACAGCTGATAACTACTATCACGACGTCCTTCATCTGCTCCAAGACCAATCGTACGAAATTGTGATCTACATCATAATTTTTTCATTTTTGCTCACTTTTCATTGACAAACCGATCGACGGCAGTAAATCTCTTCGTCAAGACCTCGTAGAACAGGTAAAGGCATCAATTAGTCACTTTTATTTTTCGACCTGACTTCGTCCAAAAAACTATTGATCGTACCGGCGTCTTCACTCTGAGGCCAACGATACATCCAAAGTGTCGTCCACTAGACGTTCCTGGGGTTTGTGTGTGTGTGAGAGAAAGAGAGAGAGTGTGTGGGCATGCCGAAACGACGTCTTAAGACCACTGTTTCTCTGGTGATCGTTGTATTTTGTCATGCCCAAGTCGGACGTTGTTACGGACATTGGTTGGGGGACAACAAAACACTGGTTGTTGTCATTTGCACTGGTTTCTTCAATTCGCATAACATGCATTATACTTTATAGTTAAGAAGATTTGATGCATGATCCTGAATTCTTCTATTATTAATATGTGTTGTCAGTTTCACTAGCTAGGGGAATTCACAGTAAATAGCATTGCCCATATATGTACACTCTTTTAAGAATTTTTGCAGCCTGTCTATATATTTTTAATCAATTAGCCATTGAGGTACCTAGGTACAATGCAACATTTGGTTAAAAACCCACTTAATTATAAAACTATTGATTGAGTATTTGAGCGTTAAAAAAATATTTACTTACATTGCATTAAGACATAAAATAAATCTGTCATCAGAAGTATGTTTATTTCAATTTTTTTAATTTATATTTATTATGTATTTACATTCTACATCAATGGAATTATTTTCTGACTTAAGATGTTCAATATGTAATTTTCATTAATTTAGTAGGCAGATCTATATAAATAAAATGTAACAATATTATAATATTGGATTATTTTTCAGAAAATTACCATGTCAGTCGTAAAAGTATTCTACCAAACAATTTTGAGGAGGCCGTCTCGCTTTTTTGTTGTGGTAGCAGTTGGATCACTGTTCTTCGAAAGAACACTCGATATAGGCATCGAAAACTTATATGATAGAATGAACCGTGGTGTAAGTAAACATTATAAACTTTTTATTTATTTATAACAGGCATTATTCAGTAAAATAAAAGAACTAGGTTCATAATAAAACTTATAATAAATTCAAACTTTAGACACAACATTAATATCTTAATCAGTTATTTAAAAATAGTATTTTGTTATAACTATATACATTTAATATTGAATACCTAATTGATATTTATATATTTAGAGAAAGATGTATTAATTTATTTAATAATAAATAGATTGAAAATAATTGGATATTTTAAGAAAAATTTGAGGGGTCCAAATTAGCAGTAATCGATTTTAAACACATAGCTGGTAAATCTACTAGTCTACTATCTAATCAATTCACTTCAAATTCTTTCAAGTTGGCAAGTTATAGCTGCATTAGAATCCCAGGACAGTCCTATTCCAATATTGTTCTGACAAATGCATAATATACAGACCTCGGAGGCTCTAATGTAGTTAAAATTGTCAATTTAAACTCATTTGCTACTCGTTTAATGATACCAGGGGCCTTGAAAGTCTTGTAACATGCACTTTCAGGTTAGGACTAAGTGTGGGATGAATCATAGATCACAGACTGAACGATTTAGAGTTGAAATGGATATATAATATATGAAATACAAAAGTTTACATGGTTCTTGTGCCGTTGAAGGCCATTATATGAAATTTAGAACTATAAAGCGATAAACCTAGTCTTAACCTAGGATATTAGTCTATAATAAGTTATTCTGGTGGGGAAATTTAAGTTTTAGTATGACTGCATATTATTTTTAATTTTTTTTTCTAAGCTTAAGCTAATACCAACAGATTTAATTGTCAACTATTATATTTTAACATTTTTAAAAGTTTAAAAGTTAGTGAGTTAGAAAAAACTTAAATTTAGCCCATCCAATACTAAATAAAATGACAGAATGTAGAGATGATTAGATTTTATCTCAAGAATTTGTTACTTTTAGTGTTTAATATATACAAACCAGTTTAAAGTGCAGAAGGTATTAAATAAAAAAATGTATTTAATTTGTTTATTTTCATGATCATTTTTTACAGAAACAATGGAAAGACATTGCCGATAAATATGTTTGAACAGGATGACATGAACACTTATGATCATAGTTAAGTAGAACCAATATGTGTCAATATAATATAATGCTTTAAAAGTGTTGAATTGAATATAAATTTCTTGGAAATAGAATTAAGTGATGAGTTAATAAAGTTTTGATTTTTTCTTAGCTCAAAAATGTTATATTATTTTCCCAGTCATATCTTTTATAAACTTCAATCAAGAAACTTATTTTCGCATATTGAATGTTAAGCAGAACTTGATATCTAATTTTCTCTAAATAAGAGTGCTAAATAGTTCATTTTCAGTTCCTAACATTGTTTGATATTAGATTATGGTTTGATTTTAGTTATTTGATAATAAACTACAGAAGAGAACGTGTAAATTGGGATCAATCAGATTTGTCAATAAGTTACTTTTAAATGTGTTTATTATTATTTGGAACAACACATAATGTTCCCAAGAACTGGATTAAGTTTATGATGGTACATACTATCCGTAGAAAATGGAAATTAATAATGTTTTAATAATTAAGTCAGAAGATTTTTGTACTAAAAAATTCAACATTGTTGTGTAGACAAAATATTTATATTTAATTGAATATAGAATAATTAAATTCATGATATTTTACGGAATTTTTGTGTAAATGCTAGTTTTTAAGATAAAAATATATATTCCTAAAGCAATGAATGAAAAATGTTTTCAACCAAATAAGAAAAAAATTAATTAATCTTTTCTACGGCGTTTATCACGATCTTGTTGTTGTGGTTGAGACCTTTTAGATGCATGCTTGGCTTGAGTCAAGAACTGATCCAAACCAAATGGATCCTCTTCTTGTTGATGTTTTTCAAACTGAACTGGACCAGACCGACCACTAGCTTTAGGATCACGATCTGTTCCACTAAATTCTTTGTTTGGCACAAATCTAAATTAAAACAAAATTCATAATTAATTAAATATTTTTATGAAAAATAGATATTACAAGTTAAATTATATCTATTGATATTGTTTGATAAAAAGTGTCTGATTTCCCAATAAAATTTTAATGAGTAACAAAAAAAAGGTTTCCATAAACTAGGGTAAGATCAAAAATTGTAATAACTCGCAGCTGAATTCTGCTGAATGTAAAATATTTTTCCACATAATCGTTGTTAATCTCTATACATTTTTGGTTAAATGATCCAAGTTTCTGAATGATTTTCTCCCAAGAATATACTTCAGAAGGGAAAAAATATTACATACTGATTTTGCAGAATTACTTAACACAGAGTTTGATGAAACTTGTGTCATGTCACCAAAAATGTATGTGGAAGAATGGTATGTAAAAATAGTTAAAATATTCCTGAAAGGTAATAATTTTTTTTAGGAATTTTGGTGATTTTTAACTATTAAAAAATACTTCTCATAAGATGAAAAAAAGCCCCAGACATAGTTAAAGTTCACATTATTCAAACAAACAAAATCATTGTTCTATCAAAATTCACTAAACTGTTAAACAGCTTTAAATTATTCAGTTTAAGAGGAGATATTCAGAAAATAATAATAACACAAATAAGGTATTGCGACCTTATAATACCAAACTCACCTATTTGTCTTAGCAATTTTGTCTAAATCATCGCCATACACTTCCTTATCAATATTAGCAGATGGACGATAAATATGTTGAGCCAAAGAGCTGTTTCCACGCCAAGGTTTATCATACACATTATATTCTTCATCATCACCAAATCCGGTATCCATACCGGCTGTTGTATTAAGCAAACGTTGATCGTACTGAGTATCACCAGTTTTTCTAGTGATCGCTGGGAGACCAAGAGCAATTTGTTCACTAATATCTCGATCTCGCAATACTTTGTTTTTACGGCTGTCAGCATTTCTAGCAAGGTTTCGATCACGAGCTCTGTCTTTTTGACGTTCCAGACGTAATTGATCACGTTCGCGAGATTCATCATTCTTAGCAGATCCAGGAAGCCTAATACCTGCTCTTTCTTCTCTAGCTTTTTGAGCCATTGCTCTAAGATGTTCCTCTTTCTTTTCCTTTTCTTTTTGAGCCATCTTCTTTTCCAATTGAGCTCTCATTTCAACAGCTTCTCTGGCTTTACGATCTGCTATGTATAAAGCCTCGGCTAGCTTGGCAAATTTTTCATTTATATGATTTTGTTGTAAGCCTCGACCATCAGCAGCTAGTCTCTTATCTAATGGAATTGTATATCCTTTAGCATTTTTCCAATTGGATATACAAGGAGGAATTTTCCATTCTTTCTGTTCCTTAACAGATGTCTTTCTGGTAGGTGAATGCATTAAAGGTGCAGGAGGTGATGGAGGACCTCGAGGAATTTTTTTATTAATTTTGAATTTTGGGGGTTCCATAGGATCTTTCTGAGCCTCCACCAATCTTACTACACGTTGTTTCGATCCAGAATTATATTCTTGTCCTTGTTCAGTAGGGGTATAACGAAACCATTGTACAGGAGCCTAAACATAAACATTATATAAATAAATATAAATATATTCATCAACATTTAGAACATTGCAACTCACAGGTTTATCTGCAGCTCGTACTGGTAATGCAGCTGAAACTTTAGAATTAGTCAACTTTTCCAATGCTGCTCTTGTTTTTTCAGTGATGTCTGCAACTTCTTCTGAATCAGGCTTTTGCAAAGAAGGATCATCTTCATTTACCACCTCAGATGGAAGCATGTCAGATAGTTTTGAATAAATCACTTTATCTTTTCTCTGACCTTGGCGAGCAATCACATCATATTTAACTTTACCATCAGAAGTTAACTGCAATGCAAGAGCATTTGAAACAGATTCTTTGTTTTCTTTTCCCATATTCAATGGATATTGCGCAACTTGGATTTCCGGAAAAGCACCACCATCTCCAAAATCCTAAATAAAATATTAATCTCAATTAGAACAAAATAACCAAACAGTCAGAGAAGTGGTTCACAAACTTTAAAAACAAACAGAAACATATTATATAGGTATATTTTTTTTTAATTTGAGTAATCTTATAAATTAATTAAAACATACATTTCATGCATAGTACCTAGTGAATAACTAATTGAATTTCAATGATGTACATACATATAAATAAATTAATGAAGGTTTTAAAAACAATTTAATCTATATTTATTTATTTACTAGTTTGTTGTTAATATCCAAATTGAACTAAAAAAGTGTATGATTGTATGTATCAAAACCATTATTTCTTAAGGTACTACACACGTTGACCATCATGGTGCCATGTGACTGCCGACCATAATTTGGTAATATATTTTTGTCCACATCAAATAATAAGTATATTTCATAAGACCCATATTATTTAACGGAAACGTAAAGTATAATAAATACTAGGTACTTATATTACGTCTATTTTATACTTTCGTACAACCATTTTTTAAGGACTATTGTCCTTAGTACAAACATTTTAATAACTAAGAAACTACTCATTCTAATTTTTATCTAGGTATTTAAAAATTTTCAAAAAAAAATATCCACTAAATAATTTACAGTAAAAAATGGGGGTTTTCATTTGAAAACAAGTTTATAACACTACAAGACACTCCTTAAGTAGCACAAAAAATTCAAGAATTTGAAAGTATGGTCTTAAGAGAATATTTAAAAATTCCAAAAATCAGAATTTAAATAAATTCATAATTAAAAGAAAAAATAGGGGTATTTTAATGCAAAATTACATAACAATATTTTAATATTTACTTCAACAGTCCTCGGTACCCATCCTTTTCTGTTCCCGTATGGTGGAATTTTAACAGCGAAGACTTCATAGGTATTGGTTTTTTCAGCAAGTGTTTCGTTGGTTTCGTCATCTTCTTCCAAATCCTGAAGGAATTGTGTGGGTGCTGGTAACACGCTGAGGAATTATAAATGAATTAATATAGGTACATATTACACATACATAGCTTATAAGACTCACATTGGAACCAGTACAAAGTGAGAAAAAACAAACAATATTTTAGTTAATTACCTGTAAACTTTATTTTGTTACTTTTACATATAATCAGATAATATTACATACCAATTATTAAATAATGGGCAATGGTGATAAATTTGAAATAAAATAAAATTGTTTTACATAGTATATACTAGATATATCACGATTAGAAACCAGTAATAAGTAATAACCAATTCAAAAGTTGTTTTTATTACGATATTTGAGTCATATAACCAAATTTTTTTCAATGTATTTGGATACGTTCGAATAGTTCCAGACGATTTCGTGTTCATCAGGTGACTAAACCTCATATCGGCGAGTCTTATAAGCGGCGTCTACTGTATATACAATTAATGAACAACAACAGGTTTTTGAGAAACGAAACCTATGCGTTTTGCTTACCTAAATAGAGACATTGTGTAGTGTTGCGGTCTGATATCTCGTAAAGAAAAAAACCGAAGTTAACGACGTGAGTCCTTGAACTGCACACTTTACAGGACTATGATATGCGAGACCTTAGGGAGTTACAGGCTTTTATACGATGCGCGAATGACACTGACAATCAAGGGCGAGTTGTCGCATCCACAAGTTTCTACTTTAAATTGATTATTATTTATTATCAATGAACAACGATGTTGTTTCCCAATTTTCCATAGATAATCGAAAAAAAATGGAAGGGCCGAGTCATTGATAAAGAAATCTTCGTTGTAATGACCGTGGACCAATCAACCGGTCTGTGGTAACGACCATGGCCGATTCGTATGATGAGTTGCCTATTGTATGCCCCTTACTCGAACTATATCCACTCATATAGATGGATAATACTCAAATGCATCCCGTTCGGGGCGATCGTAAACACTCACCCGGGCGTACTTGAGTACTACCTAGTACTTGAACAGTGAATGATTTAGGATACATCTAAACCCGAGTCTGTAACAACTTCGTTTATACATTATAATTTAAAATGTTTGATAGTAGGAACATACACATTTTTTAAATTTAATATAAATTAAAATTTCGTCCAAAAAAATTGAATTATTTAAATAGTTTTAGTAAATTATAAAAATAATAACAATTTAAATTAATTTCGAATCGAATTACATTTTTATGATAATATAAACATACCTACTGAACTAATAGGAACTTAAAATGCTTTTCTTGTACAGTATAGTCTATATTTTTTTGAGATATAATTTTAAAAAAAACTTTGGAGAGCTTACAAGTTACTGGTTTTGAAAATCAGGAGAGTTTACCACCGAATTCAGTTCAAATTATTCAGTTAATACCCTAGACAGCATTATCAGATCGTTGCCAAAGACCGTACTAAATAGTAAACGATTCTTGAGATTTAAAAATAAAATTTGAATAAATCAAATAAATTCGAAACTTTTTAATGACAAAATCAAAATTCTGAAATTGTATAAACCGTGATACCATAAAAAAAAATACTTATACACATTGTCTCTATTTAGGTTAGGGTTTCTATATTTTTATTTGACTTAAATCGGGACAAACATTTTTTGTGTAATTTTTATGAAAAAAATTGTACCACTACTCATCGATCAACCA
This sequence comes from Aulacorthum solani, assembly GCA_008528875.1. Taxonomy (NCBI): domain Eukaryota; kingdom Metazoa; phylum Arthropoda; class Insecta; order Hemiptera; family Aphididae; genus Aulacorthum; species Aulacorthum solani. The sequence goes on along the minus strand of PVMI01066901.1, from coordinate 745 downwards.
GTGTATATAGTTATACAAATAGTGTGGTGTAAGTGTGTAACACACTATTTTTTCGTTAATTCGGAAGTTGGACGTAACGCAAATCCTAACTCAAATTACAAATCGAATTAAGTCACCGACAAAATGATCAATTAATGATAATTGTTGATGGGAGAGGGGGGCAGGAAAACAACGAACATCTTCAGTGATAATTGACACCACCAAGCCAGGAAAATAATTTTTAAATAGTCAATCAAATTATCAACTTGAATATTATATTATTTATCAAAACAATATTGGTTGTCTACCAGCAATGTTTAGTAAAAGATAAAATGACATAATGTTAGCATATATTATTGAAATTTGATTCCGGGACAATTATTGGTTGTCCCGAAACACCTTATATGTGGACAACGGGACGATGTATTCAAAATCAAAACCCTTACAGTTTCGTCCATATTGGTATGACAAGTGACAGGCCAAATCCAAATCGAGTCCCCACACTGACAAAAATCACACACTAATTGATTTCCAAGAAAAAAAAACTGACTATAACAATTGAGTTTACCCTTCCTCAAATTAGGGACCTATAACCATTGATGGTATGTAATGGTAGGTATAACTCTACAGTTAAGTGGGTATGGTTATTGACCATAACTGTTGAACAATAAAAACCAAATAATTGGTAATTACGAAGATCTGGCGTACCCACTGAATATTTTTTCTAATTGAACTTTGTTAAGGTATCAATATTATTCGTAGCAAC
>PVMI01066887.1:0-13732 GCA_008528875.1 Aulacorthum solani | reverse complement strand
TTTTTTATTTGATTTATTTTTCATTATTTTTTAAATATAATTAATGTACACACTAATTACAACTAAGACATTTCACAACTCATTTTTGTGTTGCTGAAAAATTCTTGAGAATTTCTATTTTAATATTGTAATAGGACCTAATACTAATGTATACACGTTTCTTACACTGTATTATAATTGTATATTATTATATAGTATACATGTCTTGATACGGACTTTAAATGTCAACATGGCTCTAAATTCAGTAAATTACCAATGCCAACATGTATATCGAATCAGCTAAAATGTAATGGTCTCAATGATTGTTTGGATGGCGAAGACGAGAAAGATTGTAAATCAAAAACATGTGGTGCAAAGGAGGTAAAAAAAAAAATAATATTTTTGATGTAAATTAAAATTAATATTTTTTTAAAATTATTAATAGATACATTAAAGATTAATTATTATTCTTCATAAAAAGCTTTTATTGTTAGGAGGATGTAATACCCTCATGTGTTGTTTCCGTCTTGCACATAAAATAGCAAATTGTAAGTTCTGATTGTATGATTTTTTATAACTTAATAACAGAGTTCAATGGATTATTCAGAAAGTAACATTTGTATGTTTGTAAGACAAATACAACACTTGTGGATGTAGTGTCCTCTTAATGATAATATAAGTATGGTTTGTCTTAACTTATAAATATTAATTACATATTTTTCAGTTCAAATGCGAAATTACAGGGAAGTGTATTCCAAAAGTGTTTATGTGTGATAGTGAATATGATTGTGGTTTTGGTGATAATTCTGATGAACCAGAAAATTGTACTTCGAGATCATGTTCATCAGATGAAGTGCGTTGTAAAAATGGTCGATGTATCCATTCAACATGGATGTGTGACGGCGAAAATGATTGTCCTGATATGGACGATGAACCACCTTCATGTTATAACATCACATGTGATCCAACATACTTTAAGTGTGCTAATGGAAGGTGAGTAAACTTTTACTTAAATGTAATATGAATCATTTAAAATTAAAGTTTGAAATAACTTTGTAATTGAGTTGAGTCAAGCTCAATATTATCCTAAATAATTACATAAAAATAAAAATTATAGTAACATTTTGTTGTACTGAATAGAAAATCAATATTTTTATCTGAACTTAACTCAAACTATGGACATATTTTGTTTGATAATAATGTAACTAATAATGGACTGATCAAAAACAAATCCTTGTTCATATTTTTCTAATATTTAAATCCAGAAAAATCAACTAATTTGTTTTCATGCTCTCCCACTATTAGTTAAATGTTCACTGTAAATAAAATGATTAGGGTAGTTTTTCAAATGTTTTATGGTTTATTTAACATGATATTATTGTTTTATTTTATTTCCATTCGACATTTTAAGTTAACTATTAGTTAATTTGTAAAGTACACCTTTATTTTAAAACATTTGAATAAATAGTATAGAAAATAATAGAACATTATCAATAGTACATCACTATTAGTGATTATTAATTATTTTTTTGGTCTTTAAACATTAATATCTATTCTAATACATTTTAATACAATCTTACGTGGAATCGGTAGCAATAACTGAAACCATCATAATAAATAATAAATAAATTGTACAGAGTGTTATTAAACTGTTATGTTAACAATAGTTTTATCATTAAAAAAAAAAATGTTTTTACTAGGTGTATTCCAGGTCGTTGGCGATGTGATTATGAAAATGACTGTGGAGATAGATCTGATGAAATTGGCTGCTCACCAAGAAATTGTTCAGAATATGAATTTCGGTATTATTAAATATTAAATATTGATCAGACTACAGATGTTAGTCTGATAAAAAAATTTCTATTTAATCACAGTTATATACCAAATTCCATTATTTCTATTTAATATACTTTAAAAATAATTAACATAATTTTAACTTCTTGTATATTATTTTTTAGCATTTTAAACATTACTGGTTTTTACAAGTATCATAACATTAGTAGATTTATAGCTTTGAGTTTGAATAGTTAAAAAAATTTAAATCATATGTACCTTATTCCTGTTATCTTTTAATGTTAGGTTTAATTTGTTGTTTAATAATTTTAAACCTTAATATTATTATTTTTAATTAACTTGTGATTTTAGATGCTCTGATGGTCGATGTATACCAGCTAGTCAAAAATGCGATGGAAAAATTAACTGCTCAGATAATAGTGATGAGGATGAATGTGATTCACGTGTTACTTGTGGTAGTGATGACTTTCACTGTAATGGGTCCTATCATTGTATTTCACCGTATGTTGGACACAATTTATTAATATTTATATTGTTAAATTAACAATTTATTTACATTAAAAAAATTAATTTTTCTTTAGAAAATGGAGGTGTGATGGAGATCAAGACTGTCCTGATGGTTCTGATGAGTGGAATTGTACAGATAAACTTGGAAAAGGATGTTCAATTAGTCGTAATGGTCAATTTGTATGTAAAAATGGTGATTGCATATCACTTGGAAATAGATGTGATGGCGAAGAAGATTGTGCTGATGGTAGTGATGAAAACCGAACTATGTGCGCTTTAGTGGCTTGTCCACCTGGAAAATATCGCTGTGACAATCATAATTGCGTATTTAATACAAATGTCTGTGATGGTTTGGATCATTGTGGTGATGGTTCTGATGAAACTAAAACAGCATGTGAGTAGTTATTCTTTAATGAAAATTTTGTGATTGCAGTATATATTTTTATTTTATATAGCAAAAATGCTAAATATAATAATTATTAAAATATTATAATTTAATTCAACTTCCTTTTCATGTCATCTTTTCAAGTCATCTAGGAAATCCCTTTAATTAAACTTTGTATTATGTTACATTTTATAGATTTAAATTTTTTAGCTGTACATTTTTTTGTAATTAGCAGCTTGTCAAAATTATGTACTTAAAGAATATTATGAATACATATATAATGTTTTCATTATTCTGGTTTAGGCGCCAGTGCTAGTGAAATATGCGATTCAAGTAAATTTAGATGTGCAAATGGGCTATGCATAAACCGACATCTTCGTTGCAATGGGTTTTTCGACTGTCCAGATAATTCAGATGAACAGCTATGTAATGTAACCAAAACATCATGTCAATTTGGGACTTGTTCTCAGATTTGTGTACCTAAAAAGAACTCCACTCATTCTTGCCATTGTGCTTCTGGTTATAGCGTAACTCTTCCTAATAAATCATGCCAAGCTATTGGTAAGATCAATATTTTGTTCTGTGTAATACTAGAAATGTATATGAGATGTATTTAGTACTTTGAGTTAAAACATTTGTAGGTGCTCCAGCATTATTAATTGTTGCTAACAATGAAGGAGATATTTTCTTCGTTGATCCATACAAATCCCATGAGAACTTATTTAAATTTTCTGCTGTTACAATACCATCTCATAAAATACATTCAATTGATATATTGTGGACAATAAATGCAACATATCTGTTTTGGAGTGATCACAACTCTAAAGCCTTATATTCTACAATTATTGATAAATCAAATCGAACTACCCGTGATGTAAATACTGCTAAAAAAATCGTAAGTTGCTGATTCAATTATTTTATTACCCGTGATCTCTATGCTATATTCATGTATTTAATGTTATTTAGATTCAAACTATAGGCACCCCTGAAAGTATTGCTATAGATTGGGTTACAAAAAATTTGTATTGGATTGAAACTTCTGACAGGACCAAAGCTATTAAAGTAGCTACACTGGATGGAAAAAATATTAGAACCTTGGTAAAACTTGAAACAGATCGTAAACCTCAAAATATTGTGTTAGATCCTCAGTCTGGGTATGATAAACATTTTATTGTTATGGAATTTGATTTTTAGGGATGGTTCAAACTTAAGTTTTCACAAACTCTAACTTAATTTTAAACTCTCTAAAACTTTTGAATTTTGTCATACTTTTTAAAAAAATAAACCACAAAAAATTTTAAATTATAATATTAGTTATAGACTTATATAAAAAAATTTATTTGCTGTCATATTTCAACATTTTTAACTTGCTTATATTCTAATTGTTTGAACTGCTCCATATCTTAAAATTTGAACTTAAATTTCTTAAAGTTTGAAGTGTTGAGGATTTTAAGAGGTTGAGCCATCACTTTTTGATTACATTTTTATTATCATGTATGTTAATATATTTTTTATTATTTAGAACAATGTATTTTACTGATTTGGGTCGTAAACCACGCATTGAAACATGTTCAATGGACGGTAACAACAGACGGACATTTATTAGTGAGTCTGTTCGTAGTCCTGCAGGTATCACAATTGATTATGCTGCTCGCCGTTTGTATTGGTCAGACACCAAGCCTTACACTATAGAATCTGTTTTATTAGATGGTAAAGGGCGTAAAGTTATACATAAATTTCCCAAAGGTATTGTTTGATGATAATTATTATTTATATTATTTTAGTGTTTTAAGTAGACAATTGTAATAGTATTGATTAATAATTAGTAATTGTAATGTAATTGAACCAATCGTTTCAAAAGTATTAAAAATGCTCTAAATTCCCAACTTTTATCAACAAAATATTGCTTTATAAAATAGTGGTTTTATGTTTTCATTATATCAAAGAAATAGAAAAAAAAATTAAATGCACAAGTTTTCCCACTCTTAAATTTTAAATTGATTTTTAGGATATGCATATATTAGTGTACTAGTAACTTATAGGTTTACTCTAATAAACTGGTTTTAATGTATTTTTTTTATAGGTAAACATCCAACTAATATTGAGTTATTCGAGGATTCAATTTATGTATCACTTTTGACAACAATTGTTAAAATTGACAAGTTTGAAGATAAGAATATAACTATCTTATCCAAAAATATCTTTAGGGCTACAGATTTAGTTATTATGCAAGAGAATAAACATCCAAAAGACTGTAAGTATTTATTTACTTAGTTTTATGCAACTACCTAACATGTTTTAACATTTTAGTGAATAACTATTGTGTTATAAATCCATGTCATCATACTGCATTGTGTACTTTGAGTATGAATCCCAAAAATAGAACTTGTTTGTGTGCTGATGGTCAAGTAGAAGTTCCCACATTAATGGTACGAAGTACATAATTATTAATTTAACGTAAATCTATTAAAAATGTATGTTTTTATTTTTAGAACGACATTCAATGTGTAGATAAAAAAACCCCTCCTTTAATTTGTAATCCACCATGTGATATGGGACAATGTGTATTAAACATGACATCAGGATTAGGTTATTGTAAGTGTAATCCATTTTTTGGTGGAAAGACATGTAGTGAGTATGAATGTCATAAACACTGTCACAATAAAGCTTCCTGTTATGTATTCCATGAAGATGCACTGGACGAATACAAACTTAAGGTACTTACTTAGTTTTTTTTTTTTTGAAAATGTTTTAATAGTACTAAATACCTAATGTAAACATATATATTTTTATTAGTGTCTGTGTTCTATTTATTGGACTGGTGATAGGTGTGACATTCCTGTACCTCCAGATGATTGTTCAAAAGGGGCTTGTTTAAATGGTGGAATTTGTATTGACAATATTTGTGATTGTGTGGCAGGCTTTACAGGTTTTTAATAAAAATATATTTATTGTAATTGGTTTAGTTTATGTTTTTTACTCAAATTATTAATGTTATAAGTATTTTTTTTTGTAATTTTATTATATTAAAAAATGTTTAGGTAAACTTTGTGAAAAATGTGTGAATGTTGATTGTAAAAATGGAGGAGTATGCGTTTTATCTGATTCTGGCCATGGTGAATGTCAGTGCCCTGCTGGATATAAGGGCCCCTCATGTTCTAAATCAGATTGTGATAACTATTGTATCGAGGTTAGATACTGAATTACAATTATTAAGTAATATTAAGTAAAAATACTTTTTTTATAATATAATTTTTCTGTTTAGGGAACTTGTTTTTTAGATTCTAATGGTCCTATTTGTAAATGCCATGAAGGATATACTGGTCCACATTGTGAATTTGTTAGTTGTAACAACAATAATTGTTTAAATGGCGGTAAGGAGTTAGAAAGTATAAGTCTTTATAATTTAGTAGCTTTTGTTTGATATCTTATTAATAGTGTACAACTGGAATATATCTCATTTAAAAATAATTGGTATATTTATGTATTTCCCTTCAATATTATTTTACTTATTTTATTGTTTCACTGATAAATTCAGATCAATATAGGAAATGATAGGCCTTTTTCAGCTAATTAAAAAATACCAATTTTTGTTAATGAAAATTATATTATTGACCAAATGTGCATTCAGTTCCACAAAAGGATAATAAAAATTAATTATATTGTTAAATTTATGAAAAATTATTTCAAGAAAATAAGACTGTTGCATTAAGACACCAACAGTTACAAAATTACAAACTTATTGTATTACAAACATGTTTTTTTATAAATTTATATTTTTAGGATCATGCTATATCGATGGAAATACAACTGCTTGTTTATGTTTACCACAATTCAAAGATCCAACTTGTCGTATTGATATTTGTAACTGTAAATGTGATAAAAATGATCACGAGTGTCACATACATTGCCCTCCTAATCGAAAATATCCTTTATGTGATCAATCAAATACTACTACAAATTTGTGTCATCCAGAAATGTGCAAAAATGGTGGTACTTGTATCATTGTTGATGGACTACCCGCCTGCAGGTAATTAAAAAATTAAATAGTTGGTTATTTATTTTGTACAAATTAAAATTATTTGTTGATTGTTAGTTTTTGATAATATCTATATAATATTTTTTTTTAAATTTAAAACTTATTATTTTAGATGTGTTGGCCTTTGGGGTTCATCTGACTGTAGTAATATAATAGTGGACTCTGGATCTTGTTTGGGTTATTGTTATAATAATGGTACATGTTACATGGAATCAAATTCTGGTGTAGATGAACCTAATTGTAAATGTAGTTCAGGATGGACTGGATCACGGTGCACTGATCGGTTCACTTGTGCAAATTATTGTATGAATGGAGGCACATGTATAGAGCCTGAAGAATCAATTGGAATCTTATCATGCCAGTAATTATAATTTAACATTTATGTTAAAAATGTCATCAGTAATATTTTTTAAACTAAAATGTTTTTGTTTAGTTGTCCAAAAGGTTATGTTGGCGATAGATGCCAAACCCAATTAATAGTAGAATATACGGCTTCAGATCATCAAAATAAACACAGTATAAATGCTTTATGGGTAATATTCTTAATCATTGCACTGTCAATTGTCATTACCGCTACTACATATTATTTCACCAAGCTTAGAAGAAGGTAAGTTCTATTTAAAATCTGTTATTATTAATATATGTACAAATACCATTGTTAATGCTTTTTTGCAGAGGTCGTTCATTTTCACATGTAAGAATGCAAGAAAATGCAGAAGTCAATAACCCAATGTACATACAAGATGATATAGATGATGAAGATGTTCATCTGGATCGTTCTTTTCCATTACAAGAAAAAGTAATATATTATATGGTAGTTGCTGATATGTAGTAATATTAATACATTGAAATTATTGTTTAACAGCCTAGTGGACATTTTGGAAACCCAGTATATGACTCCGTGTACAGTGCTAGTAGTAGTGCATCAGTGACTGGCAGTGAAGAAAGCAAAGGCCTTTTACAGAGCACTAATTTGACAAATCAAATATTGTCACCAGAAAATAGCCATGATGAAACTTAAAGTAAATGATATACTAATGGTATACTAATTTTAAGAACTTTTTACTGATATTATAGTTTGTTTAATGAATTTATGTAAAACAGATATCTAAGAAATTTCAATATTACTTACTTGGTTTACCCCTTTACTTGTATGCAGCTAATTGTAGATTATGATTTTATTTTTTTTTGTGTACAGCTATTCATTATATCATTAATACTAGTTCCTATTTCTGTGTGAAAAAAATAACAGTACAACAATGTTTTCCATTAGAGTTGTAACTTATTAATAATTATAACCTATGTATGGTAAAATCTGCTTATATCAGAAAATCCATAATGTAGGAGGATACAAAATTATATTTGATTATGGCAGTTAATGAATTTAATATGAGGTACTGATTGTTTTTTTAAAAATAAAAATAGTCCCATACTTTTTTGTATTGTATACCATGTGCGAATTAGATTTTATTTTAGACATATTTTGCTGAAATCTGACAATGTGGAACTGCATTTTTTTAAATTTGTTTAGTAGTTATTTAGATTTAATGTTCTTTTGTTTTTTATATCGGGTACAGATGTTTTACTCGTTATATGTAAGTTAAAATTTGTTTTTAATTCAAACTGGTTTATAAACATTCAAATAATGTTTAATTTATAAATGGACCAGTCAATTTGTGATTTAGTCATAGTAATTTGCAGCTCTTGTCAATTTGAAATCTGAACAATTAACTAATGTTACCAATAGTAACAAATAATCTCATTTAATTTCATTTATTGATTGAAAAATTGTCTTACTTTTGATCAAATATAGGTAGGTTCCAGGTATGGTTTTTGATAATTATCTGGGTAAAACATTAAAATACAAATCTTAATATTGTATACAATTTTTTTGAACTTAAAATTTAAAAATTTTTACTGAACAACATTAAAATATATAATTTGGTATAATTTTTTAAAATGAAAAATTTTTTATCTATAAGTATCTAATTTTTCATAACACAAAATGCTGTAATATGAATTTAAAATTATTATCTCAAAAACTGATTTAAGTAACTAAATTATATATTTTATGATACATTATTACAACATTTATTGAAGTTGTATTATTGTTTTGTATCTTAAACGTTTTTAGAGTAAAATATTCAACTTTTATTTTCTAATTACCTAATTTATGCATAGGTACTTTTGAAAATTGTGTTTTTGATATTAATTTGTATTATATCAAAAGCAGATTAAGTAAATTTCCACACAAAGACTTTATTTAAATAGACTTTTCGAACATTGAATTTTTTTTCATACCTACTGAATAATTAAATCAAAAACTAAGATTTATTTTATTTTTTTGCTCAAATATAATTTTAGTTATACATTTTTTTTATTATTAATTTAGTCTGTACCGAGATCTAATAGTAATAATCATACGAAACCTTAAGTGCTTCCAATAAATATGGTATTTAATATGTTATTTAACTAAGTAGAAAACATTGTTTAACCCATTTACTGACTAAGAATGAATTATTTAGATCTGGTATTAAAAAAAATATACCTCCAACCACCATTTTGTGATTCTTAAATAAAATTTTTTTTTTGGTGGGACCAATTTTCGATGTATATTTAAAGTACACTGCAATCTTGCCTATTTAGTCTCATTCCAATTATTAGTGTTCTTGCCTATTTTTGCATTCCTTACAGTGATTTATTAATTAATAAAATAATTTATTGTTAAGACAAATTTTACAGTTGTAAAATATATTTTTAATTTAATTTTCAATATTGTTTTAAATAATATTTGCAGAACGATTACAATTGTCTATAATATTTTTTTACTTTAATGTACAATTATGTGTATACTTAAAATTGGTTGTGTAATAATGTTTAATTAGACAGTGGAGATTGATAATGAATTTATTTATATGTATCTCAGAAAAATAAGTTTGGGTACATATTACTATTTGGATTAATTGTCTACCCAACTAGTCCTACTATTTGTGATTTCATTTTTCTGATGTTTTTTTAAAAAATTATTATGATTTATTTTTAATTTTATACATGTATGTAATTTTTACGAGACTTACATTTTTAAAAATAAATGTTTTAAGACTTTCTAATTTCAATTTATTACTTCTATTAAGATCAAATAAATGTAAGACTCAGTAAATGATAACATTTTAAATCTATGTGCCATATTTATAACAAATTGTTGTACCTATTTTATGTTTAAAACTACTTATTTTAATAAATAATAATTACTTGTATTCATTGAGACATGTCTTCTGTTCGGATCCAAATATGTATAATTAATTTGTATTGCCTTTACTATTTAACTCCCTTGGTATTTGTATTAGAATTACCAAAATTCCACAAGGCATTGGGAATAACCTTATCGTCGTAGCCTTTTAATTTTTTTGATAGCTCTGACCAATAATTTTTAATAATTAAATGGAATAAAACCTAATATTCTCAAACTGGTAACTTTAATTGTATTTGTTATCTAAATAATAAAAACGATACAATACACTGATGCAGAAAAAGTTCTTTCCCTTTCTATGGACTTTGGTAATTCTATTATAAATACAAAAGGAATATATAGTTTTCCCCAGCAAAACTTTTTTTGTTATGATATACATTAATTGTAAGTCAGAGATAACACGTCATGTGAATGTAGAGTCCACTCAAATTATGTGCTATTCCCCTTAAAAACTTATAAAAAACTCGATTATTATAGTTTTTTTACAACTGTGCATTGTATAATTATAATATAAGGGCTGTTCGCGATCGGTGGTGGTTATTAAGATAAGCAGATATACAACAGTTTTTCTGGATGTCACTTAAGGGTTTGACCGTGTCTGGCACGCTAGCCTCTTACTTAAGCTAAAAAACGTACAACCTCTCCCCCTATTCTTCAAATCATATCTCGAAAATCGACGACTCGGACTCGGGTGGGTACTGAACCTTCGCTGTAGTATCTCCGATTCTCGCCGGAGTTCCTCAATGAGAAATATTGTATCAGGTTCTATTTAATATTTTCTCAGCTGATCAATCAGCCACCCTAAACACATTTGTAGCAGAGTACACATACAACAAAGTTGTTTTCACCACCCACGTGGACCTCAGTCATAGTTTCCGGTAACCTCCAAGATCACCTCAACCCTACTATCCGTTTGGTACACTAAGTGGAAAATCAAAATTAACTGTATTTCTATACTTCTAAATCATTGCACGTACTAATTTACCCTCAGCAAAAGCGTTTCTCCTCAGCTGGAGAACTCCATTATTTCAGTCGCATCAAATATTCGCTACTTAGGTAGGTATGGGAAAACGACTCAACTAGGTCTACCATATATTAAAGTAAAAAGATAACTACATAACTTACTTAACCAAAGACGTAAAAATCTTTTTATTAAATTTATATCAAATATCAATCTTAAAACAAATTAATTCTTTACAAGACATTATTAATGCCCATTTGTTCTTATACGTTATTCAATTTTGGGAAGCAGCTAAACCGCAGGTTCTCAAACTTTTTAGATCCGCCGCCCACTTAAAGAGTCAATCATTTTTTAGAGCCCCCCAACTTTGTTTAAACTTACCGTCTGCAAACTCTGGGGCGTATACAAAGGGCCAGGGGTGCCATTTGAGTTTTATAATAGGGGTGCCAAAATTTAAGCAGGCCATTTTTTTGTCAGGCCACATTTTTAAAAATAGTAAATACAGATATCGTTTAATATCGTCTGGGTTAGGCTCTTGAAGAATATATTTTAATGAATTCAAATTATTCATTAATAATTTGTTTGCCTTTTGGTACAGCCGTACAGGTATAGGTATCTACATTTAATCAATACAATTTATTCCAAATAAAATGAATACATCATATTTATTTACTTATTATAATAAATAATTTAGTAATAATACAATATTCCATATAGTTACATCCTTACAGTATTCATTAGTTTTTTTAATTAATTATACTATTCTAGCTTATACCTTCTACTTTTTAGTTTCTAAAATCTATCTACTCCTTCATCTAAATCTATTTTGTTAGCATCTTCTTTTTCTACCGCTATGACCAATAAGTCACTCAAACGCTCGTCACCCATTGAAGATCTTAGATAAGATTTTACTCTTTTGAGTGAAGAAAAAAACCTTTCATTTGATGTAGTACTCACTGGAAGAGTGTTTATAATTTGAAGTATCTTCAATGTTTCTGAAAATGCTGGTGGTAATTTTTTGAGTGTATCAATAATTAAATTTAAATATGGTTGAACAATATTTTTTTGTTGAAGCAACGATTTTGCAGAAGTAAATTAAGATGGAATTTTTAATACATTAATTTTCAAATATTTGTGATGATTTAAAAATTTTTGTAAATGTAAACATTCTGCATTGAAATAGTTGTTATTATTATAATTTATAATCAAATACCTGGAATATGTTAAATAAATCTTGGTTTTTTTCCAGAAAAACGCAAGTCTATCTGTGTCAGAAACCTGGTAAATTAATATAAAAGAATATAAATTTCTAGTAAATATAAATAATATTCTGAAATATCTCATAGTTTGCTATACAAATCTATCTAAATAATAATTATAAGATTTTCTGAGTGTAGTTTAATTTTTTAAACTAAATTGCATATATTATAAGAACAGCAATACCTCAGCTAGTAAATATTAATGTAATTTTAATTTTTAATAATTTAGTACCTAACTAATAACATATTGATTCTAATTTTTTAATGAATTGTCCATGACACTTTCATAAATATTGATGACTGAAAGTACTATAATGTACAATATTATATTTTAAAATATCAAAATAGATTTCTATAGTAATATTATATTAAATAAATATTTATTTACCTGTCAATAATAGCATAGAAAAGTTCGCTTTTTACATTTTGTGTAATATTTGTGTTATGAGCTTTTTCCTATGTAGAATACACCAAGTAGTCATCCAAATTTTTATTGAATGTACAATTTCTTTTTAATCTTATTTTTCTAACTTCGTCATCAGCTAGTCCATTTTTTTTAGCAAATAATTTTGACTTATTATCAATTTGAAAGAATGTCTCTTCGTTACGGAAACCCTGTAGATCTTTTTTAGTTGATTTGACCAAATGCATAGCATCGGGTAAAAAAATTGAAGTAGATTGTAATTTACATGACAAGCAGTTAACACACTTGAAATTTTTTTTCATAATACTCAATATCATTATAAATTGAAAAATAGAAATTTTCTCGAGTAATCCACATGCTGTAGCTGTTTGATCTCTTTGCAGAGTTAAAATCGTCAAAACTTCTTTAATTTCTGAGTATCTCCGTTTTATTTTTTGTAGTGAGCTATACCAATATGACCATCTGGTTTCTAATAATCTTTCCAAGTGTAATTTTTTCATGTTTTTTGGCCCAACAAATAAAACGTTGGTATTTATAGAAAAAAAAACTAAAAAAGTTGAAATTTGAAATGGTCTGTAAACAGTTCAAAACAAATCAAAATTGTATGGTGTATCGAAAATGCCAATATAAACATTCAGTGAAATTTTTAAGTATCTATAATTATTAATTTTTGAATTGCAACAAAATAAGAAAATCGCTACATGAGAAATCGAGTGAATATCCAATGTTGTACAAATATGAACTTCAAACGCTCATAAAAATTTAATTTGACTTTCCAGTAGATATTTTTTATTTGATAAAAGTAAGCAAACTTATGACGAATCTTGTATTAAATTTTCAAATCTTAGGTTTAAAAGGATACATTTTTATGAATTTTTAACTCAAAATAAATTGAAAATTTTTGTGATTTTTACGTATTTTGTAAAAATTCGAACTGCAAATGCTTATCAAAAAAAATTGTGACTACGGATTTTTAATATTTTTCATAAATCATTGTAAAAATATATTAGGATCCTATTGTATTAAATTTTCAAGCTTTTTTACCCAACAAATAAAATTTAATTGACATTCATAGAAAAAAACCTAAAAAAGTAGGAAACTGAGTTTGTCCGTAAACAGTTCAAAACGAATCAA
>PVMI01066886.1:0-17320 GCA_008528875.1 Aulacorthum solani | reverse complement strand
CTGTAAGGGATGTGTTCAAATTCAAAGATAGTAATATTGTTAGGTAGGTTGAACTAATTGTTAACAACAGAAAATATCATACATGATAATATGTATAATAACAAAATTATTACATACAATATATTACCGCCTATATAGATGTTAATAACGATGTATATGTCGATTCAGAAGTACCGTAGAACAGTATGATTAGAGTTGTCATATAAATTAACTTAAATATTTTGAATACATAATTGTGTAAACCAAATAATAATAAACATAGTTGGGAAAAGTTTCAAGTCCATAGGTACGAATAATATTTTTGAACTACAACAAAATAACTAAAAATTAAAACCATTTTTTTTTCGATTAGATATGACCTAACCTTGACAATGTTTCAACTTCAAATGCTTATTGAAAAAACAGTTATACGTATACATTTTGGGTACTTTTCTTTTTTGATTTTATAATTCGTGAATCGAGAAAAAAATCAAAAATTTCAAATGTCTATAAATGGCACAAAAAGTGACAAAATATTTTAAAATTTATTTCGTGTCTATAAATTGTTATTGTAAATATTTTTCGAAAAATGACTAACTGGATCTAATTGCTACCAGAACCAATCTCAAAGTTGAAAATCGGAGTATTTTTTTCTACTATAAAAAGTGCTTTTAAACACACACAGCAAAATTTTAAAAATAACACACATCAATTTAAAATCAACACATTCATCACTTCACTTTGTAGCACCTTAAACACAAGAAATTAAATTTAAAAAGTAAAATTAAAATTAACGAAACGTTTTAAACTTTATTAAGTACACAAAAATAGGTTAGATAACTGCTAGGTAACGTTTATATTCTGAACACTCAATTTAAACTTCGACGCATAATGGGATATCATTAACATTAATTCTACGATTTAAAATAATATTGTCATAAATCATGGTTGAATGGTTGGTATGTTTACAAAATGGTAAATAACAAATAAGAAATGATGGACGTCGTTTTATTTGCAGCTAGAGATCAGCTAGAGATGACTTCTAATTGAATAAACATTATAATATTATACACCTACAATCTACACCTATTCATAGCGGACACCGATTATTAGTCAATGTTCGCACAAAAATGAAGTAATACGTCTCGTATTAAACACGCTTTAAGAATTTATGAGAACGTCTAAAATAATATTGAGTAAATATTATTGATGCAAATTTTTATATGCAATGTATAAGTATACAATATATTATTATATTGCCAATGCTAAAGACAAGGTCACTTATCTATCCCCTCCTCCAACCAATGGAAACATGAAATCATAAGATCTCTACAAACTTAAATAGAATATTTTTATTGTTGATGTGCAAAGTTATGTACTGCATGTGTCTATTTTTGTTTTTGTCATTTTTCTTCTAATAAGTAGACAATTTCAAATATATTTTGAAAATTATATCATATTTAGTAAATATTTATATGATATTTTTGTAAAAATGTCAGGTTTCTATAGTTATTCATTTTTTAGTTACCTATACAACACAAAAACAAAATCTATATTTGCGAAAACTGCTGGTTTTGCTTAAATAATCCCGTTCTTATTTTTAAGAATTGGGTATTTTTTACTTCTGCCTTCCAAAGTATCAATAAAATTCATTTTTCAATCAGAAACCACCCTCAAAATTAAGAATTAAAATGTGATGATCGACATAAAAAATATATATCATTGTGAAACCGTATATCCACTCAGAATCTAAACGATTAAGAATGTATACTAGTATTAGATGTTTATTTTCAAAATAAATTCTAAATGTATTTTACTGTAGGTTGAATACTTCTACTATAGATTTTATATTTCTTTAAAATGTAAATTTTTGTTTCGTTGTATATTATATTATTTTGAAATTATAAGATATATATTTTACTGTTCATAATATATTCATAGAGTTACCTACCTAAGTAGATGGTATAGAATAGGCATCTAATAATGTGAAATATATGTATAGGTAAGTACTTAATAATTAATAATACACTTATATATCTATAATATCTTTAGGTACATTTTTTATCTGGGATTTATCAATAATTGATAGTTCTATTGGTGGTGTTAGGCGTTAGCAGTGTTCAGAATTAGACAGAAAATTAAATTACTCTACTAGCATTATAAAATATAAAAATCGTAAAAGTATTGCTATTTACTTAACCAATAAACAGTCTTATAAAATATTAACTGATATAGGTTGTTTTTCGATTATTAATTTATTGTAAAAAAATTTTAAAACTATGAAAACATATTGATAATATTTTGTTTAATTGATTATTTATTATTATATAATAAAACACTATTGTTATAAATATTAATATTGTTGTGATAAATAAATAAAAATATTATGATAACATTACCTATATTTAAAAAAATATATTATATTATTTTTATATTAACTACGTTGCTTTAGAAATAACATCATAAAATTAATTTTTATTGATTTAGACCATAAATATTATATAATATATTGTATTTTTTTATTTTTAATAAATAATAAATAATATGTTATTCATTGTTCCAATGTATACCTACATAAATGTATGTGTTCCCAAACTGTAAGTATAGTAACTAAATAATACGTATTTACTATCAGACGTAATCTTACTAGTTATTTTATAATTAGGTATTTATAATGACTAACTAATATTTAAATAGCAATAACAAAATAGGTACATTTTAAATTGCATGTAACGTATAAAGTGGTAACTGGTATTAGCAAGGTAGTAATATATACTATAAGCTAGTTCAGAGTTTGGAATAGGTACTAAGTAGAGGGGATTTTTCTCGATAAACCAGAATATTATATTATTATGCAGGTCCGAGGTAAACATCAAAACTACGTCAAGATAATATAAACATTAGTTACGGACACGATTTAAGTGATTATAGACAGTAAAATATTTTTATATTTCACCTTGTTTTTGACATAAAATATTATGACATTCTATTTTGTCTCGTTAATACTATTCAGTTTCAGTTTATGTGTGACGGCAGGTAAGTAAAATGTTCAATAAATGTATAATAGACTAAATTAACTAAATCGAAAAATCTCCGGTTTAATACAGTTATTTTTTATCGGTTTTAGCTTCGCAAAAGTCAAATTATAAATTCTTAGGATGTTTTTTGGAAGAAAATCTATTGACTCTTGGAGAAGAGAGCCGCGTTTTAACACCAATATCGCCTCAATCTTGCTCAGAGTTCTGCTTCGCGAAAAAATATTTATTTTTTATTCTTAAAAATGAGTAGGAATTCGTTTTTATATTATATTATAACTAGTATGAGTTTAAAATAGACGTTAAACAAATATGTAGTTAACAAATTACTTAAAAAGTTACTTACAATGTTATTTTTTCAGGAACTGTTATTGTAGCAAAAATTATATATCGAGACTAATGAAACAGTTTGATAATGAATGTACAATTAAATGCACAGGAGATGATACGGCTTCGTGCGGTGGAAAACCAAATTTAGTGTCTTCATACACAACAGATAGTTCAAGTAAGTAAAAAAAAAAATTATTTCATGCATTTAAATATATTTAGTTTTTTTAAGAACAAAATATGTATAATTAACAACATATTATTGTTTAGTGGTATTGTATTATAAATGTTTTGAATATATCGTTAAAATATAAATCATTATAGAGTGGGAATAAAATTATTACAAAAATATATGTATATTTATTTATTATATTGAGTATTGACACACCTGCGATGTCAAAATGTGCACTCAAGAAAATGTAACTTTGTCTCGTGGCACACTGAAGTATTCATGCTAGCATACAGTTAGAATTGTTGTATGATAATATAGCAAGTTCATATTTATATATTACCTATATCCCACTAAATAATTCTGCAGTCCGTTTCACGAAGATAATCGCCTAGAATGTATACGTCAATAATTGAGCAGTTGGTAATTACACATGTATGCATCTTTCATAAAACTCATTTAAAAAATATTTTTAATATTTATTATTAAATAAATAATATTTTTTTGTATTTTAATTGAAAAGTTAAACTTCTTGAAAACGAAATACTATATAATTTAAATTAAATTGGACTGATCAGAGCACAAGTGTACGCTTAACCAGCTATTTTGTTCAGACATTGTAACGTTGTCTAGTCAATAACTTGTATAGTTAACTTTCACCGTTGTATACGTATTTTATGAAGTCTCAATATTTTATTTAGCTCAGTAGCTTTAAAAGTTTAAAGTCATTCAAGCTCACTATAATTTACACCCTGAGAACTTACGACTAACAAATAAACTAGTAAACCCTCTAATAAAAACCATTTTGGTTTGACAACGAGTGCTTTTATTTTTCAGTTAGTTATTTTTCATGTACCTATCCTACTTAATCCGTGTTATAAATTATTACACTTTTTATACTGTATTTGAGCTATATTAATAATTTATATTCTTAGAAGAATTTTTTTAGATGCAACACTTAATCAAATTAAAATATTATTTTCAAATGTTGTAGATTTTCTATAATATGTATTTAGAAATGTCTGAACCAGAAGAGCCTATATATAGCAATAGTTTTACTAAAGAGTTTTAATTATATTTTACCAATGTTGACACATTCGTGGGTAGGTTCATATATATATAATGTTACGAGAATTTTATAAATTTATGAAATTGATTTTGCTTACCGATTTTAAAAATCGCTTGAATAAATCATAAATAATAGTGTTTTTTATTTTTAAAGTGGTTCCACACATTATGTAGGAATTTTTCATTTGTCAGTAATTGATAAGTTTTTATAAAATCATATTTTTAACATTTTATGTATTAATAACAAAGTTCATTGAAAGTTTAATACGTATCAAAATTTGAAGTTTACAATTCAAATAAATGTATGTTAACATTTTTACTCACTTTAAGCAGAAAAAATGTATTGATTTACAATGTGTGTTTTTCGTATATACATACTCAATAAATAGTTGAAATAATGCTTCGATTTTTAACTTTAATACGTTTTGTGCGGGGGCTTTGAGAGATCAAAATAGAAAATTTCCAGAAGTTTCCAAAAGAGTTGAGCAAAACCTCAACAAAATTTAGAGAAAAACTGAGATTTTTAGCAAAACCAGTTTTTAACAAAATCAATTTTTACTTTTGGTGTAACTGTATAAAAAATAACCGTAGATACATGCAATTTTCACTGAATATTTATAATATCATTTTGAAATTAATTTGAATCTTAATTTGTAATCTAAAAATCTGCAAATTGTTCTGCAATTAAAAATTTATAAAATATTCAATTATTATAGCTAAGGATTGAAACCATAAAAAAAAATGTTTTTCGGAAGTTTGTTCTGTAGTCAAATTACTAAAATATCTAAAAACAATATAAATGTATAAAAAAATATAAAAATATAAATACAAAATTTTTTTATAAATATTTTACGATCAAATTTGATATTTGAACAAAAAATACCAATTTGTGTTATTTTGTTGTAATTTAAAAATATTATTCATAGGTACCTACTTGAAACTTTTAAATTTTATTGTTATATTTTATACGCACAATGACGTTTTCAAATGCAATTTTTTCTGAAAATATTAATTAAGCCTATTTATACCTACTGTACTTTTTTCATTAAATAATAATTATCTGCGTTTTGTAACCAAATTTGTGATAAAATAATACCATAACATTTTACATTTAACAATTTAACTTTACCTAATACTAATGTCGTAATATACCTAGAGACAATAGTACAGAGTTGAGAGTTCCATAATTTCATATACTATTTTGTGTTTAGAAATATTAATTCATCTCTATTACACATTGTCTCATTGCTAATTTTAAATTTTTTTCAGTATCAAACAACTATATTGAACGTGGTAGTTTTCCAATTCCAATTTATTTAGGATGCTACTCCGAAACCCCGAATGATGACGAAAATCGTTTATTAAAAGGGCCTGCTGCACCTTATAACAACAATACACCTCAAAGATGCTTAGAAATATGTTTCAGGATGGGATATTTATATTTTGGAAATACATATGGGTAAGGAAATAGATATTTAATACATAATAAAGAAAGATACTTGAGTTGGTTATAATATTTTTCATGCTATAATTTATTTCTGAAGCAAGGCTTGAACTTTTTGCGTTTGATTATACTTTTAAATTTTGATAAATAAATTAACACCATACCTTTATAAATATGTGTATTGGGCCTTTACATTCACAAGCAGAAAGCATTTAAATGAAAGCGGATTCGAAAAATGAAATTTAATGCTACAATTATACCAAAAAACGATAAAAGCAAAGAGTTTTTAATTTTTTAAATTTTAAATGGTACACTTGAACTGCACTTAAATCAATTGTATTTCATTGCATTTTCAATAATTTTTTAGAAGTATAATAAGTTTTAATTGATATTGATAAAAAGTAAAAATGCAAATTTTGCAATATCATGGATAGGTAAAAATTATCTATGTTCAGAAAAAACTATTTTTTAATTAAAGTTTTAGTGATGATTATAATATTATAACTAAAATAATTAAATCATTACATATCATTAAAATGTTGTCAAAATATAATATCAATATTAACATAGGTAGGAACATATTATTTATTTGTAGATCAGAATGTTGGTGTGGAAATCAGAAACCATCAAAATCATCGAAAGTAGAAGACATTAATTGTGATTCTCCTTGTAGTGGCAATACTAATCAGTTCTGTGGTGGCGGATGGAAAATGGGAATTTACTCAACTGGAATTACTGGTTATTATTAAATATTTTTTGGATGTTTTAATAACCTAATAACATGTAAACCGTACAACAAATAAAATATTTATAGACTATGTATCAAAAAATTATGTTGGATGCTATGATGCAAATGATGATGATGAAAACAAATCCAAAGAAAAACATTTAATATTTCAGATGGGAACAAATAATAGCCCTAAACGATGTATGAATCTTTGTAATACTCAACGATTTAAATATGCTGCCGTTAAGGGGTAGGTATATTCCATTATTTATTATTTAATCATCAAATATTATTAACGTGTATAATTATTTATAGTAATGCATGTGAATGTATGAATTACGAACCAAATATTAGTTTAAAAAGAAGTTATAGTGATTGTTATACACTGTGCACAGAAAATCCATCGGAATATTGTGGTGGTAGAAATACATTTAGTATTTACAAAACATTATATTTAGGTAGGTATGGTAAAATACAAATTATTTAGTAATTAATAATATAAACTTTTATTATCTATATTTATTGAAAATTATAAAAATGTAGATCCTCAAGGGAAAGTAACTGTGAATAAAATTGGATGTTTTAAAAATTTTAAAAGACATCCGATAATGAATGGTTGGGGAATAATATCTTCGAACCTGACTCCTAAAAATTGTGTATACAGTTGTTATGCTAGAAGGTTTCCGTATGCAGCGCTTGTATCTTCGTAAGTTTTTACTAATCAATTTAGTCAGTAAAATTATAATTCAAATCATTTTCGAAATATTTTGATCTAAAAATTAATTACAAATTCAAAAATTGTAACTATTGGCTTTATTTTTTTAGTCAGTGTTTATCTGTATTAAAAGTAATTTTTTTTATATTGTTAATACTTTATAGAAGTCACACAAAAAATTATTAAGGCACACATTTTTACTTGAAGAATAGTTCATTTAATCCATTTTATCAAGTTAATAAGCTTATAAAAAATGATATCAATAGTTTTAAACCAATTTAAAAATTATTCTATGAAAAAACCATAACTCAATTACAAAATGTATTTTCTATCTAAGTTGTATATTTTTTTCATCTCAAGCAATTTTGTCGTTTTCTAGATTAATATGTAGGTAGGTATTTTTTATAGAAATCATTGTGATTATTCTTTATAATTGTGTATGGTATATTATGTCCCATATTATTTCATTGATGTTTTCTCTAAACTTTCAAAAACTTAAAAACATTTGAATGATTATACTTTTGAGCCATTAGTAACGAGTATCATACTTCAAGTGAACTTGTTGTTATTTGCATATTATTCAAAGCGTGATTGTTTTCATTTCGAATGTTTATGGGAGTTTTTTGGAGATATATAGCATATGTTTTTTCTGAAGCAATCTCTTAAGTTAGTTCTATATATATTTATATATAAATTCTACTTAGGTTAAAAATCCATTATTCTGTCCCTTGCTCTCCAATGTATGTTATCAAATGTTTTCATATTATTCCATTTAAAAACTAAGATTGTGTATTTTATATTGAACTTCTGATCACAACATCACCATAACTATAATATATGACTCTATAGTAGTACCTACCAACAATGATTGAGAAAAATGAAATGAGTTTCTCCTAACTAGTAAAAGTACCTATACTATTTAGTTGAAATATATCCAAGAATGAATCATGTTTTAACCTTAATTTTTTACTTTTTAAGAAAAAATTTGCATGTAATATTAAAAACCCTAACCTAACGTACATCAGGGTACCTAATGGAATGATCGTCTCATATCACGGCTAATAAAGTAAAATATAAATATATTAAAAAAGTAAAATCCAATGAAAATAAATAAATCATAAAATGTCCAGAATATTCTATAATTTGTGTAAAAAAAAAAAATATTTATTCTTTCCTCAATCGCATCATTTATTTTGTAGGAAAGAGTGTTTATGCAGCTATATCAAACCTTCTAATGAAGGTATGACTGAGGATAGTATGTGTATGACACCTTGTTCTGGTTCATCTAAAGATACTTGTGGTGGTCTTAATACGATAAATGTATACAATACTGGATTAGAATGGCGGACGAGTACAATTGGAAATTATTATTTGGGTTGTTTCGAGGAAAGTCAAAATAACAGAATATTGAATGGTTACTCACGGTCTTTTTCTGTGAATACACCAGAATTTTGTTCAAACCTTTGTTACAAATTTGGGTATATTTACTCAGGTGTAACATATAAAACTGAATGTTTTTGTGGAAGCCAGTCTCCAAACGAACCTAAGTTTGCTAAATTGGAAGATAAACAATGCAACACAAAGTGTTCGGGTGATGCTAATCAATTTTGTGGTGGTGGCTGGAGAATGGGAGTATTTGCTACTGGATTATATGGTAATTTTTAATAATGACTAGTCATTACAAGCATAAGTGACTACAACACTTATTGATTTTTATAATATAAATAAAAACAGAAATTCGGTTAAAATTATGTACCTTCAAGACTTACATTCAAATTATTTAGGCACCTTCATTTAGTACATAATATTATACTATAAGTTTATAAAAAAAAACAGAATTGCTCCAACTGTAAATTTCTTGTATTTAAATTGTATTAATTGTATAATAATACAATATTTGTTTATTTGTGATGAAATATAAAACATCAACTAAATATTATTAGATATCTATAATATTATACAACCCCTGCAATAATAATAGTTATACGGGTAATAACTAAAAAATATTTATTTGATGTACGTTAAAATTAAAACGAATAATTATTGCATATTTTGTATTCAAACAGATTATCCAATCGAAGATCGATATATTGGTTGTTTTGTACAAGAAGAAAATTCATTAAGTATCACAAAATTTGAACTTATCAACACTAATGTTCCCAGTAAATGTTCTGCAATTTGTCATAATGCTAAATATCAATATGCTGGAGTCATGGGGTGATCTATATTTACTTACACAATTTTTTTAAGTACAATCATTATAACCAATTTTTTATTTTATGGCTGGTGAGGTTAATATATTAATCTTCTGAATTATCGGCTATATCCACCCATTCCTGATTCCTTTCCTCCAACACTTAAAAATCGGAAAAATCCTTCTTAATCCCGTCGAATTTTTATTCTACAGAGAGGTCTTTTACGCCTCGTGGGTCTTCTTAGTGTAATTTGTAATAGTAGTCCACAGTTAAAATCATATTTCCTTCATGCATGCCCTGTCCTCTTTAACTTTTTTCTTTTGATTTCGTTCACTAAATCAAATCACTTGAACATGATTCCTTATTAAAAACAAATGTTACCATATTATACCTATTATTACTGGCATTGTAAATTTTTTTTTTTTTTAATTACCTTTAATTTATAATACTTATTATTGTTGTAGCATCAATTGTTTGTGTAGTAACCATGCACCAGAAAATAATCAGAAAGTAGATGATGCTAATTGTGATACCACTTGCGTTGGTGATTCAAGTAAAACGTGTGGTGGTGAAGATAGAATACAAATATACGATCTCATTAGTAAACGTTGCAATCATAAATATATACTTAGTTGTTTTGATAAAATGTATTATATTTGGTATATTTTAAAGGACAAATAAATGAAACTGAATCTATTTCAATACCTGATCCAATATATTATGATGACCAATTCGAATACCTAAACTTAAAATCAGCTTGGAGTCATGATGTTTTTATTGCGCAAGAGCCGGTATGTAAAACAATTATTACAACATCATAAAATGAAAACATTGTTGGGTTACAAAATATATTTAGCAGACATATTTATTATCAAACCAAAATAAAAATACGGTAGTATAAAATATAAAAATATAAAACGTTAAGTCGTAGTAAGTGGTAAAGTATAAAATACATTTTTAATAATCAAATAATTATTTAAAAAATGTAAGACACGGGAATTTCGAAAGTTTGAAACAAATATTAACTATACAATAATATCGTATATTATAATAATAACTAAAAATAATCTTGTAACTACTAAATAGAGTTATAAACCAGACGTTAACTAACACTTAAGTTAAATAATTACGTCTACAATATAACATACCATAAGGAAATAAAAAATAGCAAAACAACTTATTTTTATATATGTACCTATTATTTATTAATCTTTATTTATTAGATACCTCTAAATTCAATTTTAGGTTTTAAATTTAAATTATTTTTAAAAAAATTAAATTAATTGCAATCGTCTTGAAAGCCATAGATACTTTTCAAAATTATTAGAAAACAAACACAAGTAAATATGTTTCTATAACTTACATTAGAAAACTTACTACGATTTAAAAAAAAAAACATAAGATCATATTAGAAATCTAAAATGATAACAATTTACGACACACAATTGTAAAATAAAATTTTGAATTCTTGATGTGTAAAACAAGTCTATAGCTTACTCTGCTATTTTTATCTAAATTCTAAAATAATATTATAAAATGCTATATAATCATAGCCCTGCTACTAACATGGGTGGGTTTTTCAATCACCCCCGAAGGTTTAGGGGGTAAATTAAAGAATGTGAACAATTGTATTTTATACCCGACATATACAATTTGTATACATAGATTGCGTTTTTGAGATAGTTAATATTTTAAGAATACATTTTAAAAATGTTTTTAGGAATCACTCGTGATAAATTATTATTAAAAGGTACCTACCTTTCTTTTTGTTTGTAAAAATCATATTACAATATTACACAATACTTAATGACCTATGTACTGAAATTTAAAAAATAATGACCTAGATATGTACCTACTTATTTACGTAGTAGAATTAAATCAATTATTTAATATTTTCATTAAATCTTGATTACACGAACGTCGCACATAAAATATATTTATTATAATATATTTAATATTAAAGCAATTAAATGGAAAATGATCCGAAAATTGCTCTAAACCGGTATCAAGTTTAATTTACTGATCCTTGGCCCTCTCACCATCCTTAAAACCAACCCCTATAGCTGCTGATTTCCAATGGATAATGTAGGAGACACAACCGTGGGGTCTCATATTATTATCATTTAAATATATAATATATATTTGAGTCTCTCAAAAATAAACGTCGATATTATAATAGTAGATTAAAAAATGACATTTTATACACTTAGCCAAATAGGTACCCAGCGTATAAAAAATTGAAACTTACAATGAAATAATGAATAGTATAATATCTATACCTACTACTTTATAGTATGCATTATAGGTACCTATATTCTGTGTGATATTGATTCCAGTGCTTGAATTGGAAATTATTAAGTAGAGGCGCTCAATCCAATAAAAGTGAATAATTTAAAGACTGAGTTAAAAGTGCAAAATTATTTAACAGAGACCCTTGAGGGATTTGTCCTCCACACCCCCTCCCATTCCAAAGTTTTGTGTATTACATTTCAGCTTAGTTATGGCATATTAGCCTTATTATATTCCAAATATAAATTATAATATATTATTTAAATATGTAACAAGTCAGTGAGTATGGATTTGTATTTCATATTGAACTTAATTTTCGAAAATATTTCCCAATTACATTTCATACATTCAGTCACTAAAAAGTTAAAACGGTCATTTTTTAATATTATTTTTATTCCCATTTTGATAGCAATAATACCTACATGTTTCAGTAGGAATCATAGACGCTTATACTAATTAGTATAAGTTCTATGGTAATTGGTAGGAATTAAAACAATTGTAATTATCAATGATATTATCTTAATTTGTGGTTCAGATGCATACCTATGTCAACTGTCAACACTAGTGAGTAGTAAACACCGAACAGATAGTAGATAATAGAATAGTTTATTTTACATACTACTAAACTAGGCAAAGCACAATCATGATATAATATAAGCAAACTATAGTAAAAAATATCAAGGGATAAATTACCTAATCTAAATCGTAGAATTATTAAAAAATGTAAAACCCATTATGTGGGTGTATCATTGACAACAATTTAAATCCACTCCACATTTTAATAAAAATTAATTCGATAATATTGTTTGTACCGCCCCTCGTTCAAGTAAAAAATAGTTGGGGTAAGCAAAAAAAATATTAGCAGAGCTACCTCCCCCCCCCAAATTTGAGCCCTGTTGATGCGAAATATAGGAAATCATAAGTTATTAAATGATTCCAATGGATATTCTCTTTATACTATAATAATAATAATAATAATAATAATAGTGAATATTGAATTTATTTTCATACCTAAAGTGTATTACATTTTGATAACAGGATTATGAATTCGTTGTTTACAATAGTTCTGAAAAAAACTCATTCGTGAAAAATAGAGAGCTAGTAATAAGACCTACAATTCAATCTGATAGTTTTATCAGGGGTGGTCACTTATCATTGAACGGGTAATTATAATATATTATGAACATTTTTTTAAAAATTGCCAATTGATTATGAAGGTGTACTTTAAAAAAATGAATACAATTTAAATCAATTTAATATTATTATCATTCGGTTTTAGTTGTACAAAACAAGAAGGATCTGTTGGTTGTGAGATGGTTGCTACGTCATATATTATAATACCTCCTATAGTTTCAGCAAGACTTACCACAAAACATTATTTGTCATTCCTTTATGGACAAGTGGAAGTTATTGCTAAATTACCAATAGGAGATTGGATAATTTCGGGTAAATAATAATTAATAATAGTCTAATATCATTATATTAATACCCTAATTAATTAGGGATCAAAATCATTTCTATGATCGTATTAAATTTATGTCTTATAAATTATTAGAAATAGCTTTAGTTAGTAAATTAAATGAAAAAAACAGATTGGTATTAGCCAAATCTTTTGGAAATACCGATTTGAAGTGCAACGGAGACGATGAAAGTACGACTGTCTTAAAATATGGATTGGAAATTGATGAACTATATCATGTCAAATCGAAAATGATGAAATTAACATCACAAAATACTTGGCACAATGGGTTTCATTCATTCAAATTGTCTTGGTCTCCTGAAAATATCATATTTAAAATAGACGAAGAGATTAACCATTTGGATACAACAAATTTACCATTGGATTTCATATTTGATTCCGAGGTCTGTACCTACTTACCTTTTAATTATTGTTATATTTTATAATAATTATTTTAAATCCTATTTCTTTATATTATAGTATTTCATGTCTATTGGCGTGTCAGTTGGTGGCATGAATCATTTTCGTGATGGGTGTTTAAGTAATGGGCATTTGAAACCATGGAGAAATTTTGATACTAAGGTTGATAGTTGAAATAATCATTTACCTATTTATTTGTTTTAGATACCATAACAAATTACTTAAATTAAAGGTTTTATATTATTATCGAATTTTTTTTTAACATTGTAGGCAATGTTAAATTTTTGGAAAGACAAGAATCACTGGTCATCAACATGGAATGAAAATAAATCAGCATTACGAGTTAAAAAAGTAAAGTTCACGTCGTTAGATAGTTAGAAATAATTCATTTTAAATAAATTAAAAAATGACATATTAACTATATTATATTGTTTATGTAAAAAAATATAATAATAAATGTCAACAATATTAAATTATGTTTGCAATACTTTTTTTATAATAATTGAAAGATTTTTAAGTTCCTAGTACCTATAGTGGATGGAGTATTGGTTTTACAATGATGGGGGTTTTATTCAGTTTATAATTTTTTGGTATTTTTTGGGGGTGATAATAATGCTTCAATTTTTAGTTTTAAAATTGGTTAGTGGTTACTAGTTGTTAATAGCAAATTGTATCTAGTAAGTTTTTGGAGAGTCAAAATTGAGGATGCCTAATAATTTTAAAAATAACGTGAATAAAAAAAAAATTAATAAAACCGAAATTTATATTCAAAACTGGCTTTCAACAAAATATATTTCAGTTTTTTTGTTATAATTCAAAATAAATAACTATAGGGACTTAACATAATGACAGTTTCACCAAATATTTATACTTTTATTAGACATAAAGTCCAACTTAAAAAATATTTTGTATCGTTTTGTGATATTTATAAATATTTTTTAATTTTCAACCATTTTTCTGTTTTTTTTTTTAATTTATTCATTATAACATCGTTATTGTGTAAAAAAGCTTAGCAATTTAATAGATTCCTAATAATTTTTTATAACTGGAATTTTTGGATGGTTATTTATAAGGTTGATATTGGTAACACATCATAATAAAATATCTATAAATTAAAATTAAAATTAAATGCTTTTCGTCAGTAATCAATTATAAACAATACTGGACCGATTTCGCTAAAAGCATTTTAAAAGAAATTTATATTTGTCCGAATAAGGTTTTTACAGATTGGAAAAGTTGCCTCGAAAATTAGGGAAAACTGAAAATGACGGAAATCGAAAAAAATGTTATCTATCAATGGTTGCTATTGGTTATAGATTTGTAGATTATAATAGTTATGGTATAAATAATTAGTTGGTTACATATTATATTACTATAATAGCTAGTTAAAATGTAATATTGTATAAAGGTACCTACATCTTTATTTTTGAGAGTGGTGATGAATGTATTATATTTACAATGTGTGTTTTTTTCTGTCATCGCTATTGGTGTAATTTAAAGTTCTGATTTTTGATATCAGCATCCTTTTTCATAGAAAAGTGAATCCAATTGATGCATTTGGAAGGCCAAAATTCAAGGTAGTTTTTTAAAGAGTTAACAAAAAAAAAAAAAAATGAAAAATGGCAATTTTTAAGCAATACCTACATATCACACTATTTTTTTTTTTAATGTAATTCGAAAACTAATAACCGTAAGAAATTGAGATTTTCACCAAATATTTATATTAGCATTCTGAATTTTCTATATACCTAAGCCAATTTGAGTCTTTTTGAGCTATTTTTAGTATTAAAAAGTTTTTCGAATTTTGTAAATGTTTTTAAAATTATTGTTGATAAAAATGTTTTTGCTTTATAAAACTTAAAAAATGATGCAAGGATCCTCATAAATTGCAAGTTGCATTGATAGTAGAATTCAAAAATATTAAAGATGATACACATAGTCGGTTAGTTATTTGAAATCAATCGGTTCAAATGTTATCCACTCCCTAACTCACATCGATAATGTACTTGTATTTCTGTCATATAAACAATCTTCTTTCTTTCTTTTTTTTTCCTCTTCTCTTTTAATATTATCATAATAACCATTGTATCGACCACAGTTAATTTACTCGATTTTATATACATCACCTGTATTATTTTTAATAGTCGAACTATTATAGTTGTACGCTGTAAGATATTAATTATTATTATAATAATGATTAAAACTCTTAAAACTATAGCATATACATTTTTTAATAAATATATTTATTAAATAAAGCAAATCTCTGAACGGAAAATGCAGGTTGAAACAGCTAGTACCTATTAAATATATGAATACATGTATTATCAAATATAGAAACATAGGTATCAATAAATTCTAACAGACCACCTCCGATCAGAATCGTTTTTCATACCTATACAATGATGCGATTATTGAATTCAAACTTAAATTAAATGCATATATTACACAGAGTTGCCAGTTATATAGATGTGTACCTACATTTTGTACATTCAATTATTTTAAAATCAGTTGTTAGTGGAACACTCAATTTCTTAGTAGGTATTGGATGTTTCAATAAAAAACAAGTAATGTTAGCTTAATTCAAATGTATGTACCTATTATTCCTTTGTTTTCTTCTTATTTGGAATAATTCACTCTGGAAAATAAACTTTTACATATTACATAAGTATTATATAAATGTTGACACAAATATTGAATTGATTTGGAATTAGGGCCACTTTTTTGTCAAAGTATAAAATATCATTTCTGAAGGAAGCAGTGAGTTCTAAACTTTTATAATTTAACACAATGACGACGTTTTATTTCATAAACAATAAATGATTTTGTTTATTATATTTTTTTTACTCAACACAAGATCGAACAATGAAATTAAAATACTTTTGTTGCCTTGAAAATGTAGTCAACGTGCCATTTTTGGATGCCACAAGTTCATCACCCCTAGACTATACAGTATGACAAACAACAGTGTAAACTGCAAGTATGTTAAGTAAGTTTGATAACATGCAATATTGCATTATGGTAGAACATAAATTAACTTTAATGAGCACTGAACACTGTGTAGACCCTATATTAGGCATGAACTACCTACTACCTATACACTGTGTAGGTACCTAATAGTTCATATTAGGTACCTATAACCTCTGAGATAGATAATATTATTAAATATTTATACAGGCAATATCTATAGTATCTATATCAGTAGATACAACTGTATAATACTAATACTTGTAATAGTTATAAATATAATTCGATTAGACAATTGTGAAAGTTCAAATTTTGGTAGGTAGGTCGTAGGTACCTAGGTACCATCATTATCTCACAAGTGATTCGTTAAATGGTTATTCATGCAGCCCGGCATAACTATAAATTATAATTAACATTCATCTATAATTGAGCTAATTATTATTTATAATTTATATGAATATCGGACAATCTTGAACAATAATAAAGAACATAGGTCGCAGTGATGGTTAAACAAGTAGTGATGAAGGGA
>PVMI01066852.1:0-11327 GCA_008528875.1 Aulacorthum solani | reverse complement strand
ATTGTGGCCGTATACATATATATGCACCGTGTAATGTGTACATATATTACATGGTGTGTATAACACGGCGGCTACTACCTATGTATTTCGGGAAAGAGAAAAAAGAATTAACGTCGCGGTGAAAGACGAACAAAAAATTACCAAAGGTGGGAAAATATACATAATAGTATGATGCGTATAGTAATAGTATTAATAATAACGCCGGGCGGCAATCACGGACACCTGCGCGCCTCCATGTCCGTGTATACGTAAATACGTTTATACATACCTATGCGTGTGCGTATATATATATATATATACATATACATAATATAGGTGCATGTATAGAATATATATTATGTATATACGTATAATAGGTATATAATATCATGATATTGGGTGGCGCTGAATGCGTGTGGTCCGGCCGGCGGCGACCGGCGACCGACACTCTTGTCTCTATAAAATATAATAATAATATCGTACTGGAGGGACATACGTGCACCGCCACCCGTTTCCCCCCGGGGCACACGCGCGTAACCTACACCCACACTTTATTACGACGGGTCTTCGAGAACGAACGGCGGCGCGATGATGAAGCCGCCGTCGCGTGCAGCTTTCGCGTCCGAGTCGAAAGCGCTATAATAACGCGCATACATATACCATGATAATGGTATAACCCATACGCATGGGCACATTTTAATAATTTTTCGATACGTACGATATCGATTTGTTTCTGAGAAGAAATTCAATGGTGGTGGGTGGGGGGGGGATTCACATCCGGTTTATGAGAAAAATTGTCATCCCGGGAGCTCTAATATTCACCGATTTTTTTGGTACTTCTCAACGGTACAATAATATGCGTGTTCCTTCTCACTCGCGTTGCGTTCAAAATTCTAAAAATGATCATACGGTAATATGTTATATGCTTAAAATACTAAAGTGCCGGTATAATTATAGGTACGACCTTTATGCCTACACGTATAGTAAATGAGGCTCGTTTGAAGGTTTTGTGATAATCGATAATGTATTTTAGATTTTTCGGCGATAACTTAAAAAAAATAACACTGTTACGATTTACAAGTTACGACTATAAATTATTAGTCTATTGTTATCTATACCGACATTCATTAAGTATACGGTCATATAGTATAAATAGACGGTCATTCATTAAATATAATATTTATACATGCAGTTATAATGTATTATACGTTAATAATTAGATCAGTTTAATTTTCAAGACATATTAATTGAAAGCGTAATATTATCATCAAAACGTTTCGAAAACTGTTACCAACACTATTTCTCGTATTGGTCGTATTTGGTACATAGAATTCAATTATGCATACAAAAAGTTCTTCTCTTTACATAATATATTGTTAAAACTATATGCATATAGGTACTATATACCTGCTAGTTGTTATTTAAGTGTTTTTTTTTTAAATTGTAAAAGGTTAGAAATGTAACGCCTACATAATGAACTACTAAAATTAAAGAATTTAGAACTGTCCAAATATAAGAAACGTGGGTGGCGTAATGCCGCACAGATTTCGAGAAAAATTATAGCCCTCCTCAGACCACACTTCTATAATATAATAGATACCTGTATATTACATAGTATATCCGTTCAAACGTTTTACCATCACGTTTTTCATTTATTAATAAATTATGATTTACAATTTATTACGGTTCGATTGATTTATTGCACACCATAACCGTGATAATCTTATACCTGTATTAAGGTATATGGGCTATATATTATCATATTATACGAACAAGTGTCAATAAGACAATATTATTTTATCAACAGTATACACATCACAAAGGATCTTTTGCTGTGCCGCTTCTTTTACATTTAAAGGGTATAGGTATTTAATATACTTCCATGACTATAATATAAAGACATATTTTATACGTCGTGACATTAAATTCAAATCCCAGGAACACTACTACACTGAAAAGGGGCACCTAAAGTTTCATGACATATTATTGAACCGAAAGAATATATTTATGTGGTTTTTCATAATATGTATCATGGGGGTGTACCGTTCAAGCAAAATAATAACAAACATATTAAGAAACTGTGATAGAAACACACCTTATTCGGTTAACTAAAAATTTAAATCGGCAATGATAAAAGAAAATAAGTCATAATTAGTGTTAACTAACTTAACCTTAGAATGAAAAACTCCTAGAAAACCTTTATTCTATTTCTATAGCGGTCGAGTTTTCAAATAAAATGTCTATTTACTTTCAAATAATAATATTAATTATTATATTTTATTGGTTATGTATATATTAGGTATACATTCATTATTCGTCAGAACATAATGTAATATTATGAGGACGTTTCACCCGCATGTGTTATAGATCTATCTATATACTATTGTAATTTATATCACTTGACCTCGTCTTAGAAATGCACAACATATCAAATTAATATTCAAAAGTTCTCGTTTTGATATCAAAGAGTATTAATCTATTATTAACCTTAGAAGTAACAAGTTTTACATCGTTTTTTCGATGTTTAAATTTTGAAGCGGGTTATAAGTGTGTAAAATATTAATTATAATTTTAAAATGCATAACTACAACTCTAAATTTACTTTAAAATTGAAATATCAAAAAACCTCTCCAAAGTTAACTTTAAAGTCACTCAAATGTTAATAACTAACAAAGCTAAACCAGAATTTCTAAACATAAATTTGCTGTGATGATGTGCACTAGTAAGATGCATGGGACAACATAATATTATGCTGGTGAGAGGTCCTATTAAGAACATTATGCATTATTTTTTTTTTTTTTGTAAAGTTGTCAAAATTTATGAAGAGATCATACATTTATATAAACAGAATTGTTAAGTCGTAAAGATTGCACCAAACGAGTTTTATAGTAATTTGTAAATGCCTAACATACAATTTACGAATAAAATATGTTAACAAGTATAATGTGTTGATATTTTGGCAATGTGGCTGAACGAAATAGCATTTATATTTTGTACCGAATTGTAGGAAAATGGAAAAGCATTTTTGGTATTTAAATAAGACCTTTGGGAAAAAAGTTTTGAGAATTAAAAATACAGTAAATTTTTTAGTTTATGTAGAAAATATAGAAAATATAAGCTTTGGTTAACATTTGTCAAGAACCAATGAAATTTTGATGAATATTACCTAAAAATGACACGGAGAAAATAAAAGAACTTATATAGGATTTATATTTGTGTAATATTAAACATATTATACAATAAAAAGTACTTATATCAAAACCCATATTATTATATATCATAACTATACATACCTACATTAAACGGTATTTATTTAAAAAATCTTTATTGATTTTGAGTACCTAAGCTAATCTCCGACCAGAATGATACATCTTTAACGAATTTAAAATCACGAGCAACATGCACCCACCGATTATATCATATATCATTTTAATTTTATTATTAGTATTATATTGAATGATGATTATCATACATTTATTTATTTATTTATTTTTGTCATCGCATTGAATCAATAATATTATTGTATTATGTTAAGTAAAATGTTAAAGTTATTAGATATTAATTATAAGATCATTATTATAGTTATTACTTATCTAGTGTGATTGTCGGGGAACTTTATGAGTTTCATTGTGTATTAAAATGAAATACTAATTTCGGGACTATGTTTTTTATTATATTCTCTATAATAACCAATAAGTATGTTCATTGCAGTATTCATTTACAAAAATAAGTTTTTATTGCTAATTTTATTTTATTAGGGATATTATATTATATTATTAGACATACCTACCAAGTGTTTTACAAGAAAACACGGTGATTAAATTTAATGTTTCACGATGTAATAATTTATAAAAATGCATAGTCATTTTCTGGATATTGCGCTGTATAGATTTAAATGACATTTATTACAAATTTTTATTTTTAAAAAGAGAAAATATATAATACATAATAATATTATTATTGTTACAAAAGCACTTTGTTACGTGTAGCCCAGTAGGTGTGTATTATAGGTTAGGTACGTATAATTCAATAAGTTTGTGTCATAGGCACAAATATATCTAAAGAGCCACGTTGATTGTTTAATTTTCTTCATTAAAATAAATTAAATTCCTATTTTGCGTTTTGCCTATTCAACATTTACAATCTATTAAATGAATATTTAGTAGTACTTATGTCGATAACTGATAAACTTTTGACAATTTTATAATTTTAGAAAATAAAACATTTCCAATTAAATTAATTATATTGTTTATACATTATAATATATCATTATAAGCACTAAAACGTTGTAACTTGAATATAGTGCTAGAATTCGCATGGTAAAAAAATATACAACCTGTTGGTTTCCATAGCACTAGCATTTGTTGGTTATTTTAATTCGGGGCTCTGAACTAGAAAGTTTCTGACTTATATACCTAGGTATAGATTAATTTCCAAGCTAAACATTCAATAATATACGAATCTAAATAACAAATTTTTATTTTGAATTTTTGACATTTGTTTGTAATTTAAGGTCTTTGTCGACCAATTTGTAATATTTAAAATAATGACTTTTTTTCCAAATATCATTTAAGATGAATTTTACAAATATAATATGTTCAAACAATTTTAAAATCAAAAAGTTTTAAAATTATCTATTTAACAAAATATTTGTATTTTTTAACATAACAAATAAATATTTACAAGGTTTTGGACAAAAATAGAATTATACTAGGTATTAATTGTGTTTATTTTCTTATTTAATGAAAACATTTAATTCGTACAATTATATTAAATGTATTCAAATTAATGCAAATCAGAAAAATAAATTGTATTCAACTTATATAATATATACCTATACTTAGACACTTATATTTCTACTTATGACGCTAGAGCCATACAATTATTAAATTTAATAATTTAATATTTAATGAGTTCCAAATAGGTATTTATTTCGTCATAGGTACCTAGTATTATTAAACTTTTGCTGTTTAATAAATCGTGTTTAGATGTTTCAAGGTAAACCTTAATGATAATATGATAAAAACAATTCGAGAAATACATTTTTTATACTATTTATGTCACCGCGCGTACAGAAAAAAATTCTATAAAACTATCCCATGCCATACGTAACATCGGAATGCTCCAAACAGTGGTTACAAAGTAAAAACAATAAACAAGTTTTTTATCATGAATTTAATTTTATTATTTCTAATTTTATTATTCTCGTTCAACTATTAAACACAAATTACCCAACTCGCTGCAGCCGTTCTGTGCGGACAACACGTATTTATATAATTTTGTAGTTTTTTCACTTCAGGTTTTCACACCAGCCTCACATAATTCACCAACTATATATTGTAGGTATTATACTATTCTACAGTATAATATAATACACACGTGTTGTTATAAGTTGTCTAGGTTTAATTTATATAGTAGGACAAGAGCCGCAGAAAATCACATACATACGCTACAATATTACAGTATAATAATACTATGATATGACGGGTAGAAATCACGAACGGAGGGAAGGACGTGCACTTTACATCATACGATAGAGCCGTCGCTTTGTCGTCCTTGGCAATCAATTTCGTTTCTACCTATCGTCTATCCGTCAATGGTATCGCCAGCTATATTTATTATAAAAATGCACGTCTAATCCGTGTACCTATATATATAAATATATGCCTACCCATACCTATACCCATGTACAAAACGCGAACCGTGGTGATCTGTATCTATTGTTAACATCCGAGGCCGCTTCGGTAGACAAATAAATAAGCAATAATAATAATAATAATAATAAAAATCACCTAGAAACCTATAGCAGGTTATTCGGTTCATTAGCATAATATTTCAGTGTACTTTTCCCACGAAAAACTCCATAAATCTCCAGTGTATACAATACATACATTCATTGTCTTCTGGTGTTTCAGAACCCATCATCGATGACCACGTGAGTATATATATATTATATAAGTATAATAATATTATGTGGGTATACAAGACGGAGGTCTTTGTGTAACGGTATGTACAAATACTTCACAAATACCTTACGATCGCTTAACATTTGCGTTTTATCACTTGATATAATATGAGATAAGATGATATAGATAAACAAAAACATTTATTTTTATTTTTTTATAAATTATAGAAATATATTATAGGTTACAAGTTATAATAATATGTAGGTAGGTACATTGTAGCCCTCCGTAAAGTTGTCCCCAATGTATTATCAACATTTAAAACACACAAAAAATATTATTATTTGTTATTATTAATTAATATTTATCGCTAGATACAATTATATTATAATATATACTCACGGATATTGTATATAAATATATTTACTTGGAAATATTTCAATATAGGATAGATGAGTGACTTCACACACGTGGATGCAACACTCGCAACGTACATTGGATTTTATTATTTTTAGGTATATAATATTAAATAAGTACCTACTCCTAAAGTCAAAATATTATTCTCAGACCACATTAAACTCGACTCGTGGTAAAGTGAAATTTAGACGTAAATTCTTCGGCGGGTACCGTGTGACGTTCTACATCGTGTACATTTAACATTGTTCAAAACTATATTTTATCTACGTGCATTATTATATCTATCTTCTTACATAGTAATGACATTAATAACTCATTCAATAGATATATAATGCACATAAGTACCTACATGATAACTAAATATTTAAAAAGTTATGTCAACACTAAAGAAAAAAAATCTTTTTCCGTTTTAACCTACCTACACAATGTATATAGGTAATATGATCTTTATTTAAATACATACCTGACCGCCTCGTGCCTGTATAAATAACTTGAAAAGTCAGTATTTCTCATTATAATATATATGAAAGAGTATTATTATTATTATTATACTATATACATTTAAATGTTTAATACATTAATAAGTATGTACAATTATGACGTATAGTATAATTATACCAATGTATAATTATGAAGTAGGTACCTTACAAATTAATTTTAGAATTTAATTATTTTACAAACAGTTTTCAAATATATTCGAATCATTTTTTGTTATGATTAAAATATATGTCTGAGACAAAATATTGTTTGAAAACTTTTTTCAATAAATATTAATTAGTTAGTCAAATTAAGTAAATTATGGTTACCATATACCTAACTCTATACATACATATGTATCATTAATATGTTAATATTGACATTGTGCAGTTTGTACCTAAAAGAAGGAGAAATTACTTTCCTGCAGTTACTTTATAGCATACATAAAGATAATTATTTAACAATAAATGGAATTAATTTTGTCTAGAATTTCATAAATATAGTATAACAGGATTAACTTAGGTTGAGCTTAAAATTGAATACAAACATAGGTAGTATAAGATATTATTACTCTATTATATTATTATTTCACAGTATTCTATTAAACAGAAATCGATGATGAATACTAACGCTCAAAACCATTATGCATTTATATGTAAGTACTAAAATAATTATAATTATATTATACCAATAATATTTTAAGCACATAATATAATTTTTGTATTCTAAAGTAATTTCAACAGATTTACGGATGCTATCAATTTTGAACAAGCACAAGTATAATATTATAATATACCTATATAGACTGAAAAAACTAATAATTTCCTTTTTACCAAACTAATAAGCATAATATTATAGGATAATAACATGCTAGAGGTGAATTTATCACCACAATATAACGCCATGGTGTTATGGATAAACAGATTTAAAAATCTTTTTTTATTTTGATGACCATTTGCGTGGCTCAACAATACATTTATTTATTTCGGTAATCGACTTATGTTAGGCAAGTAAGGTAGAAAATAATAAACTGCAAATTTTTTTATTTATTTAGCTATAAACGAGTGTGTAAGATAAACTAGGTACACTATGCCTGACGTTTTTATGTTACTGTAGTGGCAAACCTAAACATAATAATCAATGCGTGCTTTAACAATAAGGTGTCAGACAAATAGTTATCATTATAATCATTATCATAATATTATGGACTGCCAATTTACAGGATACAACAAACCATAATAATATGTGTACTTACAATGTGCGCATGGGACGTATAGTTGTTAATTATTTGCATTGCGTGTATACAATTTAAATAAGCAAATTTGCGCTTCATCATTGTTGTTGTTGTATTAGTAACTAAACAAGATGACGTATTAACGTCATGTAATAATTATATGAGTACCTATAAAAATAAACGAAACAAAGATTTTCATAAATTATGATACATTAAGTACTTATGTATGGTAGGTACCTACAAGAAAATACTACGGTAAATTATTGTTGAAATTATCGCACATGTTTTCTATAGATACGTCACACAAATAATAAAATTAAAAAACGATAATGTTATTATGTAACATTGTTGTCTCTAATAAAATTGATACTTAATTTATAGGTACAGATCGACTTGTTGATATTACTATTTTATACACAAGGTACTTATTTAGTTCTTGTCGAATAATAAAACATAAAGTAATTACAAGTCATTATTATGATATATATGATATTCCGAATAACAAAGTAAAGTATTAGCTTAATATTTTATATTGCGTATTACGCTGCAGTTATTAATTTATATTATTCACTACTATAGATACCTATAATGAATCATTTATAAAAAATACCTGTACTTAAGCAATGCATTATAAGCTGATTAATTTCTGTAATGATTTGTGTGTTCTTATTTATTATACATAGTTCAAGACGTTTAAGTTATACTATATATTATGAAATGTTTAATGTGTGTAGTGCACACTAGTGCAGCATGTTCTACGTACTAACATACAGTTACTTGAGTAGTACGTAATAAATTACAATATGTAATAATATAATAAAATATACAAATGATGATTAAATATTTTATATATATTTTTTAAGCACAATATTACACTGATAATAGGTACATATTTTTTATTTTCGACATTAAACTTTAAAATATTTAGGAAAACAAACAGGTAGGACGTAGGTATACACGATAATTGATTAATTCTAGGCAAATACAACAGGTAATTCTTATACAGTTATACACGTACATAATTATATACTATGTATACGATTTGAACTTGGTTTCGTCGTTCCGACAAATCGAATATTGATGATGATAGTTTAAGTATTTACCATTGGGTGTTAGTGTTACTTTTTAACACTTTTGGTTGTACTAAAAAAAGTCAACATTCTCGAACACGTTGTTGTTAATCATCACGCAACGATGTCCGTCAAAAATAAAACTACCTACTTATCCAATACATATTGTATACTATAATGTAATATATATAAGTATAGGCGTAATTTTTTATATTCATATACGCAATAATACAATATAATAGGCACCTCTGAATACAACTATACAACTATACAACAGTAAACAATGCTCTTTGTATTAATTTTATAATTATGGTAAAAATAAAAATGGAGGTTCGCTTTTGTTCGCACTACATACAAATATAATATGTATTATAATATAATATATTTGTAAATAATAGTTAGGAAACCCGTAAAAACGATTACTTTGTACACGTTAATTTCCCACCAATAGTTTATTATTAGAATATAATACTTATATAAAAGA
The DNA here is from genome assembly GCA_008528875.1 of Aulacorthum solani. Classification (NCBI taxonomy): domain Eukaryota; kingdom Metazoa; phylum Arthropoda; class Insecta; order Hemiptera; family Aphididae; genus Aulacorthum; species Aulacorthum solani. Next base: position 1,763 of record PVMI01066852.1, on the reverse strand, counting down.
GAATAGTAAAGTTGTAGCAGGGAATCTATTTAGAAAAGCGGACCGATTGAAACCGATCGTATAATTTGGTGAACCCTTCAATATAATATAATATAATAATAGTTAGAGGTAAAAACCAGCGGGAGAAAAAAACGTCATCGTTATGAACTGCACTCGGGTAAATAACAGATAGCTATATTAAATTATTATAATTATTTAGGTAATACAGATAAATATCATAATGGTTGGGCGTAACAAAACGACGAGGCTATCGAACAATGTAATAATATAATACATCCAATTGTGTGTTTCAATCATTTATATGTTTAAATTTCACTAAACGTATTATACAGGCACTATGTATATATATTACGTCTGTAGCAACGTGGGTGATTTCGCGTATACACTTCAATGTATAAGAGGTATGGTAGTAATGGCACCTATAAGCACATATATAATATTTATTGATGTTATAATTATAACGGACGAGTGTTCGGTGATCGTTTATTACATATTTAGCTGGCTTATTACCCGTCTGCCACTAGAATACAGGTATAGGCACGTGCATTTTTTCAATGGCGTCGGCGTCGTTGGTGTCCGTCACAAACATCAATGCGAGTTATATTGCAGTCGAATATATTAATATTATATGCCCATTTTAAGAGGGTATAAAAAATACACCAAAACGAAACGGTTATTGAAATCGCGTTGGGGGTTTTATTTTCCACGGCGGCGGTCCCATATATATATAGAGGTACTAGGTACCTAGAATAATATTATAATAGACTGCACCACAGCAAGCGCATGTACCTGGTATATATGGTATACATGTAGGTGGTATATACCATATTTTATGTATCATATACATATTATTATGCATGAGTACTGATGAGTTTACCGAAGTCCCTTGGTTGTAGGTACCTGCGTATATTATATAATGTCGCAACTGATGTGTTTGGGCTCGTAAAAAACCATCGCACTCGACCGACTATAATACGACCGTGCCGAGTGCGCGTGACGCGGTCCGTGCGAAAATATATTATTGAAGAATTAACCGATGGCGGCCGCGGCATGTCTCCGTCGCGAACACAAGCGATATTTTACGACAGCTTTGCGAATCACAGCACCGGAGATGCGATATAAATATCGTATATTGTGTATGCGCGTCTGATGTTTTTTTTTTTTTTTGGGCTTTTTTGGATAGGTACCTATGTCTATATTTAATATTAGATTAGACGCAAATATCGTCGCAGCTACTCACAATCCGAACTTGCAGGTTTTTCTACACATTGTAGATACTGCAGCTATATATAGTTTGCACTATTTTCATGTGAAACAAGACTCCTTTCGGCAATGGTTTAGTCGCTCGTGGAATTTTAAAAGTTGACGATTTCTGCATGATCATATTATGTCTTTGCACGATTATCAGTGGGACTCTACAACGTATATCTACCCGCTCACCTACTATGTGCATCTCTCAGAAAATTTATTATTATATATACTAACAAAAATTATTTTTATAAAAAAATTCATGACAATATAATTGGTGTATAATATATGTATAGCGTTGAGAGTGTAATACACTGTAGGTGTATATCATTATATGACATTTAAGGTCGGCCGTTCTTCAGGCCAGGATAATTTTACCGAAAATTGACCATAACTGGAGTTTCGTGAGATTGGCCTTGATAAAGAGTGCAGCATTTGCATTTTATATATGTGCCATGATATCTGAAATTTGAGATAATAACAAACGATTTTATAGATTAAATGAGCTATTATTA
>PVMI01066845.1:0-36144 GCA_008528875.1 Aulacorthum solani | reverse complement strand
CTACAAAATCCGAGCCCTATAAATCATTATTATTTAAATGTATCATGCAATTATTTATTTTACAATAATATGCTTAAGTTCATTGAACGATTTTATACATAATAAAACAGTTTTTTCTGCTGTTTAACGGTTTTTGTGTTTTTGAGTACCCATAACAATTATGTACAACGTATACAATGTAATTTATTTAAAATGAATAAATTGAAGTTCGAGCAGTTTGAATATTATAGAGTATTCAATTCCCAATAAATAAATAAATACCTCAGTAATTTTTAACTGTGTATACATATTTGTACACAAAATATAAAATAAAATAAAGTCATATCAAATATTGTAACTATATACTACAAATTTAAATTATGCTATGTATTAATGTGTCATACATTTTTAATTTTTAGGTGACTATGAAATATAACGTGAAGACTTGAAGACTTTATAAATTTGTATTTTTGGGTTCCAATTGCATATTATCCATAATTTAAAATATAGCAGTAGCTTTTTGGCCAACACTCACTATTATTATACTTATTACATAACTATATAAAAAAAAATGTTTTTATACCACAGTGCCTTTTCGATTTATAATATAAAATTTAGTTACATTAGACAATGTAGAGTGCATATCGCATGGTGTTAGACAATTCATTTCAACGTAATATGTTTAGATGTAATATCGATATAGACATCGGCTTTGTATGTATATGTATTAGAGATGAGAGATGATGTACACGGCCGACAGCCCCCAGATAAATGTCGTGTGCCTACTCGTGTTCCACTAGCCCAGGATATTTTCCAATTATTTTGAAGCTCTGATATACAATTTAAGGTGCAAAACAAAAGAATCCAATTTGTGTGATGTTGTATTATGGTCTAAACAGATTTTAATATTGTCCAAATTCCCCGAGGCTTCATTTTACATATGAAGCACTAATTTTTTTTTCTATTGTACGATTAATATAATACCTGCCTATATACTATACTGAACGTTATAGGTATTGTATAGATACACGTATCCAAGGAACACGTGACAATATGGCGGTGGAAAGTATGTAAAAAAAAGAATACAATATAATATTCAAGATCGTTTCTGGGTGCCGGTATACCTAAGTATATTCAACACGTTTCATCAGTTTTCTAGATGTATATAATGTATATCCGTCAAAGATTTTTCATGGCTCTATATGTAGTGTACAAGAATTTCTAATAGAAACAGTTATGTACCTATATTTATATGTATATATAATATATATATTATATATAACTATGTGTAATGTGTGTATGTATATAGTGGTATCGAGTATAGTGGTAATTTTCAGTAAAAATGTTTCCTCAAATTCAGTGCATCTTAAATTTTAATTATTCTACCAAGTTTAAATAATTCTTGGATGGGCTCGTGCTTTTACTTTATGTTATTTACATTAGACAAATACACACGCAGATGTTTCAATTACGAAACTCAAATAACAAAAGTGTGTACACCTATAGTTCTTCAAATTTTATATGCATATTTATGTATTATGTACGCAACATGTTATACTGTTATAAATAACCGATTAGTCATCTACATGCTACACTGCAACTGGAGTGTTCAAAAGTGTAGAAAAAAATAGTATCTGGTACTTAGGAATTATTAGATCACATACCACATGTCTACATAGTCCAGAACACGAGGCACTTATTACTGGCATATTGGCACATGCCAAATATTTGAAAATTATAACATACTAGTTATAAAGTATGAATACAAGAATCAAAAATATGTATTATTTATAGTTTGACAAAAAATCAATTTTAAAATAGGAGAAAAACCTAGTACGATCAGTTAATTGATTAGTTACATTATATTATTCTAATGATCCATTTATACAATATTGTGAATTTTTACCATAAATTATTATTTTTTGGATAAATTATGCAGACGTTGACTTGATATATAATTCGATTAAGTTGCAATTATTAGCATATACCTATAGAACCATATTCATTTCAAAAGCTTAACGTTTAGGTTTTTCATTTTTTCTCATACGCACTGCCATTAGTATACAGAATAGGTATGCAATAGTAATCGAAAAACCTATACTAGCTATACTATTATAAATGTTGAATAAATATCACCATCATTAGCAGGTGAAAAATGCGTGTTTAATGCTGTTGATTAATTAGTATCTACATTATCGGTCGAGAATGCAGAAGAAACTCAGCACCCATATTAATAGCGCAATTAGTGTTAGTATGCGTGTATGAGTGACAGCACGAGCGACTGGGAGAGGAAAGGAGACATTAAAATGGCGTATAGACACACGATTGCAAAACAATAATAAATTGTCTAGCCAAATCAATCACCACGTTTATATCATTTCATATTTTAATAGATGGATCGTTATCATTATGTATTTGTACATACGTAATTTTTTTTTATACATTTTATGATTAGGAAAGAATGTTCACCTTTATTGCAGAGTGCGGATTGTTTTAATCGCGAGCATTCTGCTACGTACAACAAGCCCCCCGCGGCTTTTTTTTACGCCGGTGTGTTATCTCACAACATGTTTGGTCACTTTCTCGGTCGTTCAGAAATGTACCCATTGAAATAAGTACGTATTTAGTAGGTAGTATATCTCAATGACGTCTAAAGATTTATGTGTGTTTACACTACCGGTATTTATAATTTTGCATTCATCTCCATTCAGAAGGTCGTTTAACAATAACACCGTAAAAACATTATATTAAAAAAAAAATCTAAATGTAAATATTAATTATTTTATAATATTAATTCACGTAAAAACGTTATAAACGTATATACTTATATTATATTAAAAATATTAATATATAAATACACAACAAGGCATTATTTTTAATAAATTAATTTTTTAACACAATTTTATCAACCAATTACTAAACAAAATTACATCATTACTTTTTATCCAACTTGCACATAGTATATAATTTATTATTTTAAATGTTATTTTTGATTGGGCGTGAGAAAACATTATTGACCGAATAGTCAACCATTCATTACTAAGTAGTAGATACTATAAATCTATAATACTACATATATAATACTTTCTAAGCTTTAGGGTAAACATAATATTAACTACCTATATATCTACCTATTCTACCTATATGGTAATATGATATAATAACCAACTACATAATATCATAGTATGGTGTGTGAATCTACTTATTATTGTTAGTATTTTTATAATAATGTATTTGATTCAAATAAAACAATATAGGTACATTATACCCACCTATATTAATTTTTCTCCATTATATTTTATTTAATTTTCGTATAACAATTATTATAGTTAGGTATATTATTGCAATCTATTGAATATATTTTTCACAGTTCAATAGGTTAGGTATACATTGTTTAAAGACTAAGTGCAGTAATGTTTATGTATTATATACCCATTACCCATTTAAGGAATGTGCTTGATGGTATTTTTATTTCAAAAAGGTTTTATGAATAAAAAAATTGTTTAAGTAGGTATACAGCAATGTTATCTAACGTGTTTTTTTTACCACGGTCCACAACAAATTTGTTACATTAATGGTTGTGTACTGTTGATACAGAATTTCTAAAGAATTTCATTTCACATACTAAAATATAGGTGGGTATACCTACGGCAGGTGTCGCGCAAAATCGTGTAGTGCATTTATGAAAAAATAAGAATGTATAGGCTTTACTGAATACCTTTAGTGTTAGAACCCGTTACATTATGTCCATTGTTGTACAATGTTATTTTCCAGTTAACTGATAATGATTTTTATCATATTATATAGGTACCTACTGAAAAATATAATGTATGTGAAAACTATGGAATGGATATTCTATTTGAAGTTCCCAATATTTCAATATTTTATACATTTTGGTTTAATTCGATGAACGCATTTATTGACAGTTAGCGATATTAGGTGGAATTAGGTATACCTACAACCTACTATAAAAAAAAATATTCGTAATACTTACAAAGTCACAACAAGCAGCATATACTCACATTTGGTCAATCTAAATATTTTTATTAGTCACTTGCAATGACGAAACCATGTCAAAATTGTGCATAATATAAGACTATATGATTTTAATATACCGACAATAATTATTAATACAACTAATAAAAATTATTTTCATGTATTTGTGTTTATAAAATAATATTTTGTACATAGTAATCGGTATAACACAACATATTATTTTCATAATTTTGGATTAATGAAAAATTTGTTTTAAAATCATTCAAAGTTTATTAGTATAGTCATCACGACATCACTCATCAATAACGTGATAGACGGATATTTATTTAAATAAATTATCATTGAATGCTTATTCTACCATTAATTTTTCATTAATTAAACCGAAAATCGATTATACTTACGTAATAGTACAATATACAATATTATACCTAAACATTTACATTTTTAATTATTTATTTAAAAAAAACCTAGTTTACATGAATGAAATTCTAATATTAATTTAAATTTGATTAAACATTTATATAATAAACATTTTATATTGTTGGGTATCGATAATATTAAATGGGTATTGGGTACCTAGTATATTATGTGTGGATACATATGATTATATTAGGTATACTTATTAAGTATTAGTTATTACAGTATATAATGCGTGTATACTATACATTTTTTATGCTGTAGGAAATTATTTCTCTTTGATTTATAATAATGGATAAACACTGAGTGTTTCACAAAGAATAGTTAATTTAAAATGATAGGTTAATGAAACCGGCATTACCTCACTTTCCTACTTTTTAAAATTAACAAATAATTGTTGGAGGTTGTACATATTTTTGCAGTTTATTAATGTTGATCTCGCCGAGATTGAATATTATCTGTATTCTGTATATTATATATAGTACAGTAATATTGACAAAAAATAAGACAATATACCCAATATATCTATAATATATCTATAAATACTTCCCCAACACGTGATATTATCGTTTTTTTGATTATACAAATCCGTACATATATATTAATATATTATAATATATGATTTATTGAAAAAAAACCATAAGAGGTATTTAGAATTTTAAAGTAGTATTATATTTGTACAGGTATAATATGTATAGGTATTATGTATGTACATTACACACTCAATAGTTTTTTTTTCATCTATCACGAAATTATTCATACAGACTACTTAAGAGTGCTAAATCAACAGTAGATGCTGCGTGTCTCGTGTACATGTATTCGCGCGGCCCACCGTGACAAGACATATTATCGGGCATGATGTAAACTGTAAACACACTGTAGTAAGTCCATCGGAGGTCTTTGGCCCTCACGTGTGGAAAGACCGGCTAGTTTTATTATTATTATTTATAGTCGAAGCCATTCTCTTCCTTTTTTTTAATACATTATATTATTTTTTTCTTACTTTATAGGTACAGGAATACAGGACCATACAGGTGCTTTTTCCTGTGTATCATCATAAGACGTGATGTACGGCGATCACCTCCGTCAGATTATAATGAGACTGTATTCACTAGAAGTTACTACCGTAGGTATATAATATCATATATTATACTCATACACTCTAAATACGCGTCTTATATTTTTAACTAAGAATTTCTTATTATGTATAATGTTTAGGTATATAAACATGGTTGTTACTTTGTATTCTTTTTTTTTATAATAAAAAAAAATTATAATATTACAATGAAAAAAAAATATTTTGTCCAATAATAAGTATAGTAGGTAGGTACCGTAACCCATATGATCTATCCTACAATATTACATACGTTTATTTTACGTGTTTTCGCAAGTTTGGACATAAATAACATTATAAATAAAATAAATAAAGTCAGCATAGTATGTAACAGTTTAACATAGAATAATTTATAACAGCTATTTGAACTTCTAAAATTAAAATATACTAAAATCTGAAGATAGAATAATATTATTCCTACTCGAGACACGGTAACTAAATAATTGGAGTGATAGTGCTCCCAGAGGTAAGAATCAATGTTGCGACGAAAAACAACACGTAAGTTCTGTAATTTAGAATGATGGACCAGATGGGCTATTGTGTATCGTATATGTATATTATGCAACCTGCAGAAAGTGACCTGATGATAAAGATTTAAGATACTAATTTATCTAATATATATGTATTTCAGTAGTCCATATATTATTGAAGTATCATGTACATATCATCTCTCCAGTGTTTGCACGCACATATAACTATTTAAGTTATGACACTATTAAAGTATACATAATTGTACTACAACAACAACATATACGTATATAACTACATTTACTACACGTATATACACACATGTAGGATTATTAAAAATAATTCATACCCTTAAAGAGTATCAAGTCAAAATATAATCATTGTACGCGGAGTTATACAAAGTTTGTTTTGAAATATTATTAAGTTCAACTATATAGCTATTTGAAATTTTTAATTCGAAAAATAAGTCATTAAAAATAATTTGAGTCTTCCAAAAGTAGGAAAAGTTTTAAATCAGTTGAAAACCGTTTGTATGGTAGTAATGTAGATACATTTTAGTAAGTATTTGTAGTACCTTAAGTATGTATTGGCAGGGGTACAACCATGCAGGTACTTCCGGACATCGGTGGTAGAAGACAGGAACATCTATCGCACATGTACCTATGCGGTTATGCATCAGATAAACATCGTGAACACTATTACTATCGTCCCAAGAACGGGCAAAAACGTCGCAACTATTATTTTCTCCTTTGCCGGGCGACTGTTTGGCGATATGTTATTTTTTTGCGTATTTGTATCGAATACTATACGCGATCAAACCGGTTTGAAATGCATACCGCAAAAATAATAATACAAATAAAAACATACAGAGAGTACTTCATTCTACATGTATACGAACATAATATTTTATACTCAGTTTATGTTCCTATATATTCCTATATATTTTTCAGTTAAGACTCGATAGCTTATAGCCTGCATTACATTAAATCATGCTTTTTATTTTTATTTTTTTATTGCCATTGTTTTTCGGTGATAAAAATCAATACAAGTAAGTCAATAATATTTGCTTAAAAATGTCTATATTTGCATAAATAAATAATATAATAATGTAATAATTTTTTAACTCTTGTTTAAGCATTCTATTAGTCTTTCAATGCATATATGCTTGATAATAAATATTAAAATTTAAGACCCTATTACCTGTTATATTATAAGGTTTAATATCTCTTCTGAAAAACTAAGGTGCTCGTTTTTATCAATTAGTGTTCTCAATTGTGTTAGTCGATCACAGAGATCACATGCTAACGTTTTTATAAATTATGCCAAATAAAAAAAAATAAAAATAGATGTGTGCCATACAATTTAAAACTTTTTACTACCTATTTAAAATTATACAGTAAGCATATTATATATTTCTCAACATAAATTCAGATTATTAATGTTTTCTACGTTTAATTTAAATTTAAACAGCATACTAATAAAATGGCCCTGCTAATCGGACACAATGAATTAAAATAATAAATATAATAATACAATTAAGTTTGAAATGATTACAATAGTTAAAAATGATTTTTGTAAGATGATAAATATTTGGTTGAGAAAATTTCAAATGAGTATTGCATGCCATAAATGTTATTATGTTAATCATCGTAAGTATCAAACGCGACTGTCATTCAATAATATCATATTGACACAGGTTGGTCACCCCTGGTATATCAGAAACTTATAGTTTACTAGGCTAGGTTAGCACGGTTAAGTATCTAAATAAATCTACAGTATAATAAATGAGTAATGTACGATTAGAACCAATTATTTAAAATTAGTCGAAAATAAATCGAAACAAAATATAAATATTTTAAAAAATAAATAATTATAGTTCTGTATGATAGCTTAAAAATTGTATGCACCATTATTTATTTATCTGTATTTTTAATTGATAATTTATTTCTAACAGTTAATAAATGTCGTACTAAGAACTATTAAAATACAAATTTAGATCTGGTGTCACTATGCCAGTCGCTTCTATACACGGTCTATAGCTGAATAGTTTAATATTTTAATAAACTATATGCAAATCTAACCCATGTAGTAATGTAGTTTTAAGTTTTTAACAGAGTATCAAACGGTCACATTTTAGTAATTTATATACTAATTACTAATGGGTAATGGCACCTCGTATGAATGGCGATGTCTGTCAGTTAAATGGCGTCGTGTATTATGGAAAAGATGTTACTATTCTATGTTTTATTATTTCTAAACGCATCAGACCTGGAAACATGCAATAGATAGTCAGTTGTGTAGCATATATTTTATCGTCGTGCCCGAATGGTATACGCGTTTCGCGTTTATATAAAAGACTTCGATTGCGGCAGTCGTCCGGGATCAAGTCAATTAATTAAACACTCGTTGTGTAGAGCATTATGTATATAAAATACAACTTATGAGCACTCAAGATACAGCCAACTATAGTACATATATATATACGTATAAATATGTATATACATTTATTTTCCTTCCTCTTTCTTTAAGCCTACACTAGATTGTAATTCAAATCATACAATTTTAAATTTTGTCACAAATACGCATGTGCTGATGATTTATTGCTTATAAGTTAAAAGATACAAAAATAACGTAGGATGGAACTAAAAAGAAAAACATATGTAACATAAAATATGTATTTAATATATGATGCAATAGATATTCCAAGGGAAACGTTTAACTAATTAAATGTTAGTCAAAGATGACGAAGATAATTTCATCGAACAAAAAACGAAAGTCATCAACAAGAATTGTACAATAATATATGACGATTTCAGAACTAGTCTCGAAAATGATTATACTAGTTTATTATCAAGATCTATAATATACATGAGATGGAATAAAAGCTAAGTTTTGGAGAACAAGTTTCATCAACATATAAGGAAGAAATACACACAATTAAGAATTTAAAAAATGCGAAAGTTATTTCATCAAATATAAATTACACTTAACATATATATGATACATCAATACAAGTATACATATATAATTGCAAAATATTATAAATACATGCAGGGTGATTTTTAAGGCACTGGGTGCCAATGTTATTTTGTCCCCAAAAAATACGCTCTATTATACATATACACGAGAATAATGATCTTCTGTAGAATAATCCAAATTTGATAATTTTTTTTTTAACTAATAAAGGGTAGTATTTTACAGGCTGCATTGAACTCCTTTTTTCAATATTTTTATCTTAAACTTTATAATGTGTCTTCAAAACTACAATTTGAAGCTTTATTTTACAAATTATATTATACTATTTATTTTAAATAATATCGGAGTTTAATGTGGGCTGTAAAGAATTTCCTTCTTTCAGTTGAAAATATAGTTATCAAAATCTAACAACTCTACAGAGAATTATTACTGTGAAGGCATGTTTTTGATAAAATACACTGTATAAATCCCCTCTCCCTAAATAGGTATCGGGCAGTAGATAAGTAGAAAAGTATTATATGGAAATTAAAATATAAAACATAATTTTAAAATTTAAATACTAAAATAAAATCTTTAAAAGGTAAAATGTTGTTTTATAATGGTTTCAAGTTAAAAATTATCTAAAAAAAATTATTGTCATAAAAAATTAAGAAAGTATTTTTATTTAAAATAATCACAATACAATTGTTGTACATGTAAATAGAATACTACATAATTATTATACATTAATATTTAGAACTAATTATAAAATAATGTGGTATTACATTTATGTGCAAAAAAATCAAACGCAAATAAAGTAAATTACTAATTAATAACTTAGTTGTTTTATACAATATATTATATTTTATAAGATGTCCAAGGAGATCATGTTACGATACAACTGTATCTTCAAGGCCTTGCATAGGTATTTAGTTCACCCGAATAACTTACTACCTATTTGCTTATTTTTGACATGTTATCATATAACTTATTTTATCAAATTTTTAAAATGTATAATTAGAAAATGTAAGTTCGTTTGTTATTAATATTTCATAAATTATAATACATTCACACAAAATATTTATAAGTATAATTTAAAAATAAAAAACAACTTATTTATGTATATTTTTACAGTTTTTAAAATGATTTATTATACAGCTTAAAAGATTTTATTGAACAATATAAATACGTTATTAGACTAAATGATCAATCCCATATTATCGGTTGTAATTCCTCCCAGATTATGTGATTTAAAGTTTGTACATTTTTATAATATAGGTAATGTAATTTGGTGTAAATTCTTTCTAAGAAAAGTACTAAATTAATCATAACTGGTATGTCGAAATATATTTGGATAGGGTCCAATAATATTATGCGAATCTGTTGATTTGATTAATATTCTTACACCGTACTATTAATTTGGTTAAATTTTAAATTGTAGACGATTAAATAAAAGGCCTGTAATAATTCTGGAGGAACAACAAGTCATCTTTATTTTAAAACGTATTAATTAACGCACACACAGATAATAGCCCTAATATATAATACGTTATCTACGATTGAAATCGAGTTAGGTAGGTTAAATACAGGTGTTCATATAGGTATCTGTTATTAACTGTAGTAAAACAAAATTTTTTTTTAATTGATTGAGAAATCGGATGTAATAAATATTGTTTTGGATAAGATCATCAAAATTCCGTTACTTTGTACGTAAAATGAAATATATGATAAAGGTAGCTATAGGTGTACGTATATATTATAATTTATAATATTCTATTATCAGATGTAGATTTTGGACGAAATTCATTTTCAATATGGTCCAATATAACCGCATTGTCATCAAAAAGGTTTAATTTAACACGACATAACACGGATTAAGGCTATAAAATGCTATAAGTGGAAACTCATTTTTCGTAAACTCCGCAGGTATTCCAAGATCGGTTGTGCTGTATGTAACTACGGTGCATTTCTCAAAGGGCAACACACCCGCGCGTCGCGCTCTCATTATGAATTCTGCTCTTGCCTCTTTCTGGCCAACAATGGTTCATTCCCCAGGACATGTACAACCACAGAGACCTTCCTGTTTACTATGTGTAATAAATATTTTACTATCGTTCGCATCCCAATCGACGTGCTCGGTAAATAACGAAATCACAATTGGTACGTGGAAGGAAAAAACTCAGGTTTATATTATATACGTGTATATGCATTTAGTTTATATATATATTTGGTTTAATATAGGTAGTCACTACAATGGTAGACCAGTGTTGAATGGACAATATGGATAACAAATATAGCACCCATAGAAGCTATGTCATGACGAAAAATGTTTTATATTCATCGATAAAATATTCATCACAGTGTATTCAATATGCAGTATACTTTATATTTACTTAAATTAAATTAAAATAACTAAAAAATTGTTTTTTTTTAAGATTTTAGTTTTTTTTTATTCATTTTGAAAGGTAACCAACAGATTTTGTTTTGTCACAAATAACTTTGATATAAGGTAAAATATGCCCATCCTTAATTTATTTTAAATCACATATTATGTGTATAGTATAATATGTAGTAAATCCCGAGTGTAGGGTTGGTACCTTAATATATATACAACTTGTCTACATATAATGTTTTATTGAAAATAATGTTAAGTCACAGTACAAAAATTATTGACATAAAGTGAAAAGGTGCCGATTTAATTATAATTCACTGCGGATACTGCAGTATTGAGTATTTAAGATTTAAAACTGAAATTATTAAACGAATACCCAATTTAGTTAAAACTAATTGCTTTGATATTAAATTGTATTTTAGTACCTACCTAGATACACATTTCAATATTTTCAAAGGTCTACTGCAGTTGTATAGTCCTGTTTGTTTTAAAAAAAAATCCATTATGAATATAATGGTATAATTAAATATTATATTATACGATTCTTTGTCACGAGAATGTTTTGCGTGGAAGTGCAATATTTTTTTTACATAAATGTATCAAGTTGTATAGAGTGTACCTATACACTTAACAAGTTTCGTTTGTTATTTAGCTCATTAGCCATTAGTCAGCTTGTATGAGCAGTTGCCAGTTATTAACAATATCATAAAATATGATTATTGTTATTTTATGTTCTCATATTTATACGACCTAAATTGAATTATAGTCAATCTCCACAAAAAATATAACAAACGTGATAAAAAAAACCTATGATTAGGTACATAAAAAATGTATAGAAAATTATAAACAGTCGAAATTAGTTTGCCATTATAATCAGCTATATTTTTTCGGTCATTAATAATAATACCTATCTTTCATTTTAGGTGGCTATAATGTATTGTTAAATTATTTTATTGGACTAAATATTTAAATTTTTTACCTAGGATGTACAACAAAAATAACATTTAAGGATTTATATGTTAATGGTATATAAGTTATATATTTTAGTAATATTTTTCAATCCAATAAATTTCTAATTGATAACAATTCGCTATTTTTTTATTTATGGATATGGATTAAATTGCAATTCACTTGTAAATCACAAATAGTAATATACTAAAAATGTATTCATAGGTACAAGGTACTGGTTTTAACATAATAATAACAATATATTGAAGGTACTTACCGAGTACATGATAAAGACATCCAGCATTGGATCTTCAAATCAATCTGCGAAAAAATGATATAGCACATTAATATGGTTGTATATTATAATTTATAATATAACAAACAAATTCAGCAAATTTTTCAGTTATAGAAATGAAAAAAATTTAAGGAAAAAACTATATGTAGATTAACGGGTTACAGATACATATATTTATTTAGTTGTGGTTTGTAGTCTTGTAGAATAGTCAGGTTTTAGACTTGGGTTAACTGGCCCATATGTAATTAAATATTAAATATATTTAACTGCAGTAGGTATTGCATCATCAGAGTTATTTTACAGTAAAACAATTGACACCGTTAATTAATATTTATAAAAACAGTGGCAGACATTATTATAGCATTCATGTATACCGTATCCCAACATATAATATATTATACATATTATACATGTATAGGAAATATAATAACTAATAAATTACACATATGATTGGAGTGGACTCACGCCTGTTACCTAGTTATTCTATAGAATCTGAAGTTTGTGATTGTATTATACTTGTAGATTACCAACGATGATAATCATTATGGCTTCTGGCACACATTTTGAGATAATTTATAAGATATTGTAATTACTATAATATCTATCTGTTGTATATAGCTGCAGATAGCCAGTAAACTGAGCATAGGTGTACAAATAATATTATATTATTATTGAAACATGAAGGGACATCTAATGAATAAATTGATCTAAATTTGCATTATTTTAGAACGTTACATTATATCCACAATAATTGTGATATTTTATTTATTTTTTTTAAGTTGATACCTAAATTAATACATATATTTTTTTTTTATTGCAATTCGGTTTTGTCCGTTATCCCGCATACACGTGTGAATAAAGTAACATCGTGTTCATTCCCTTAGGTATTACACCTATATTATAAAGAATATGCTGGCGGAAACAAAAAGACATATTATTATAATGTCTTATTAAAAATATTTTTATAAAGTAAGGGCTATTAAGGGTAATACGAATACAAATTAATAGTACCATTATTTAAGCAGTTACATATTCGTATGCTAGTTAGGTTTACTGTTTATAAATTATAAATAGTTAATTATTGACTATTGTATATTTATTTCACAATTTACAATATAATTATTATACTGTTATATATAAATATATAATTTTGAAACCCGTTGAAGATTTGTTTTATAGTAGGTATCTATAAATTTAGGTTTATAATGCATTTTTTTTGTAATTATATTAAATTATATTTTATAGTAGTAGTTAATAATTATCGAAATAATCACTTGTTGATGAACAAATTAGTGGTATATAACTATTGATAAAAAATAATACTTAGAAGTTCAGAAAAAAAGTTACAATTATAAAACCGATATTATACATTTCAAATAGGTTTTATTTAATATTGTATTTTCATGAATAGTTCAATTAACATTTTTGATTGATTTTAAGATAATTACTTATGAACATTAACTGTTGTTCGAATAGGTGTATACAAAATTACAAAATATTAACTATATAGTAGAAAGCATGTTTGGGAATCATTGTGACCTATGGCAAATAATTGAAAGGGGGCCTACAAACTCACGCACCCTCAAATCACGATGGGGCGAAAAACCGTTACACACTCGTACATTATATATAGGATGGTAAACCATCTACACGGCAACAGAGTTGGCAGAGTAATGTGTCCCACTCCGATTTTACGAGGGGGGATATATATTATTATATAATATAAAATTTATAACACATGAAATTCAATATTACCTACTTTTCTATCAACTTCAGTGATTTTAACGCTGGATATAGACCTAACATAATCTATTATAATATAATATGGTTTAATGGTTTATAGTATGAGTACATATGGAAACAAAAAATAAATACATTTACGAACATCCTAAAAATGATATTAATTAAAACTCACAAAAAGTATATTAACATACCTATTACCTATGTATAATATTTAAATACAATTTTAAAACTTAGATTAGATACACTATACAGACATGAAATAGCTTTTTTATCTAATTTATTAAATATAGATACAGCCAATTGCCATGGGCATATACTATAGGTGTAGGTCGTATCTGTATATAAGTCCTACTTGTAAAATGTAATAAACTAACAAAGAATCTTTTTTGAATTCTGATTGAACACGTATATTAATTATGTATTTATGTGGTTGGAAAGATAATAATAAATTAAGTATTTAATAAATGGGAAATATAAAAACACTCATACCCATTAATAATATAATTTCCAATTAAAAGACGAAATAAACTTTTTTCAATAGAACAATTATACATTTTTATGAATAATATATTAATATCAAATAAATAATAAATAATAATATTAAATAAATAATTTCAGTAAAGAATAGATTACATTTAATAAAAATTGTAGCATTGACAGACAACGGATATCTTCAGTGGCATATACGAGTAGGTTAGTATTATGTATATGTATTATGTATATATTTATCAAACGATAAGAAACAGATATTGACATGTAATTGTATATGAAATATTTGTTGTTTTTACTTTTGTTAACTCAACAAAATCAAAATCTATTGTGCGTGTTGTTTTTTTTTTACGCCCATAGATATTTAAAATTAAAATAAATATATGCGTGTTTATATTCGAACGGTCACCCCCGCCTCACTAATACAAAAAAACCTCTTGTGCGATGTTAGCGAATTTATGCATGTATTATAACTACAGAAAATGGACTTTACTGAAGATTACCTATATAGTATTATATTATTTAAAACCCAAAAATATCCAAGTACGAATTAATTGCCACCGTAGATCGTAGACGTAGAAAACGTTAAGCATACGCGACAGCACATCTGTCGGATCTCTCCAGTTTCAAGAGACCACGAACTCGATCGACCGGAGAGCGTACAACGACTGCATAATAAATTACGTTTATACGTACTACGTACGATAACAATAATAATAATATATAATAGCACATATGCGCGTTCGTTTTGATCTCCGCCTAGCGTAACCGTAAGCCTGCAACAGACGCGACGGCAACACGCGTGGCCCCAACGGCAGCAGCCGGTGAGTCTCCGCACGCGCCAAACTGCAGTACATAATATTCTCTATATATATATAATATACATAATAGTAATATGTACGCTTCGCGGTCGTCGTAGTCATCATCATATTAATATTGTACTATTTTTTTTATCCTACGGTCCAGTGACGTTCCCGCGCAAACGGTCCTCGAGTGTTGTATGTATATACTACATATAGTGAGTCACTCCATGCGTATACGCACGGAGTGTGTAAACCGTGTAATTTGCTATCCCAGTGCGTGTATACATTATAACGTACATAATATATTATAATATATATTGTGTGTGAGCGCGTGTGTGTTGTGCATTTATGCATATAGCCATATAGGTAAGCCATTTTGACGTTATACTTGGCACTTGGGGACTTTGATAGGAGCAGGACGACTCGTCCTCGCAGTCGTCGATATAATATACCCATACCGTAGTGGCATAACAGGGTGTGGAAGAGTTTTTACTTGTCGTCGTTGCGCAACAATATTACAACAGTCTTCGTTCACCATATTTATTCAAATATACATACCTACTCACAATGACAGCCGTTTTTCGGGTCATTTGATAAATGCGTCGTAAAATTATTCAAACTCTAAAATTGTTATTTTTTCTATGCTCTATACAATATGCATAGCATATTATAATGATTATAGTTCTGTACAGGGTATAGTCGAATGAAGTATTTATAATTTATAAAATATGTAATAACAACTATAATTAAAAAAAAATTAATAATTCTATATGATTAACTATATATTATATCAAAATGTACATAGTTATTTATTTAGACTTAGGAAGCCGATGTATAATGTATATAATATATTATTATATAGATTTGGAACAGTGAATGAATATGTTTTTTCCGTGTACTCACTGAATCACATTTTGGAATGTGTGATTATTGTTATTATTCGTGATATCTCAGACGTTGATGAGTCATCTGTTATTTTTCAATGCTATTCGCTATTATTGTGTATGCAAGGTGACGATATACCTATTATTACATTAGGTGCAAAATGAATATTATATATAGGTAGTCCATATAGTATCTAAGCACATCACCACATAGTTTTTTAACTGTTTACACATTAACACATATTTAAACACTTCCTACTCACTATAATTTTAATTAAATTATTAAATTATATTTTTGCAGTAAATGTAATTTAAATTAAGTTATATATATCATATCAAATTTTTGAACAAATATTAGGTACTTACTTATAAAATAATTTGTTCGTTAAAATCTTAAATATCTAAAAATTTATTAAAGTGTTGAATAGTTATTGGCAAACATGAAAAATTACTGATTAAGTGAAAATAATAATATCCACTAAAATAAACAACGGGTACAAGATAAAACTAGGAATTATAATATAAATTATAAAATTAATTATCCCCACATATTTATCTAAGTACTATACTTAAGTAAATAATTTAATTATTTAAATATTGTTTAATAAATATATTGTATATAATATTATTTTGTATTATATTTGATTTGAGATCGCTCAAGTAAGATTTTCAAATTTCTGCTCAAAGAGTTAAAACCATAAAAATTATTTATCGAACATTTAACTTTGTTAATATAACTAACTGAGTTAAACGCGATCTGATAATTTGGTATGTTACGCACTTGTAAGACTGAGACAACAAATGTCACTGCAAGCCACTGTCGTATTAAGGGGGGGGGGCATGGAGAGAAATTGTCCGAAGCAGCACTTTTTTGAGGGCAGTAAATTTTACACATTTGTTTAATTTTTTTTATGGGTGAAAAAAATTGCCACTGTAAAAATACCAATAGGGGAAAGAGGGTATTAAAAAAATGTGCACTACGCGACCACTGACGTCTTGTTTTTATTTATTAAAAATACAACTTCATCTTTATTCAGAAGTCATTATTTTTTTAATGAACTAACAAACATAATATGGATGAAAAATAAGGGAAATACATTATTTTATAATTTCTTGTACCTATCCTAAATTTTCCGAAAAAAATGTTTTAAAAGATAGATACTATCATATTAAATATATATTATGGACTAAATATTACTAAATGTATATAAATAAATAATAATTATAACTCTATAAATTATTATACATATAGGTACCTAATAAAATAACATGCAGACATTTCATCGACCACCATTTTTTTTTAAATTTAGGCAAGTGGACTCAAGTATGTTAGTAAATATTATAGTATATATCTGGATCTAAATATAATACGTTTAGTATAAGTATACATTGAATATGTAATATACCAATATATATTTTTATTTTTTACAATGTTAATATACTTATATTAATATAGTATATAAATATTATGAAAATATATTATAGCCTATGTGCCATGTCCCAGGTGGCTACTTTTATATCACACGTACTACGTAGATACATTAAAGCTTAATTTTTTCGATTTCATAAATAATTGTTTTAAGACGAATTTATATATTATTTTAGGGTAGATTGTATTAGTTTCTTAATTCTATTAGTACTTTAATCACTGATCTGTTCAACTGTTTCATATAATAGAGTATATACTATAAACTAATCAATTATTTTAAAAGACCCCACTCGACCCTCGAGGGGTGTGATCTCATGTAAAATGTATGTCCATTATTATAAAGGGTATAAGTTCCACTTTATAGACTCACTGACATTTGGTGTTTTCCCTGACAAGTGTTCCTTGTCACTTATTTCCCAAAGCAAGCCGTATCAATAGGGCGAAATAAAGAACCTAACTTGATCAAGTGGATTAATACTGCTCCCCTGTAGAGAAAAAAGACAATATGGTAGTAATGAAGCTATGGGAAGTGCAAAAAAGCTCGGCAGATGTTACTTTTGTAGTTTATTATAATGTAGATTATTATATATAAATATAATGAAAAGATTGATAGTTACATACAGTATAGTATACATAGTTTAACGCCTAGAAATGTATTAGAAATAAAACTATGAATATTTCATATGGTAGAATTTAGACTTTATTCATTGATGACCTATATAATAAGAACATTGTTATTTTTATTTTATCTTACGTTTGCAAAATATAATTTATATAGGTTTAGTGGACGTTCGTGATGCAAACAATAGATTTAAGTTTTATATTTTTGTGATAATAATTTGTATAATTTGCGACTTTTTCACTTGTGATATCATTTAGAGGTTGCGCAGTTCTTATTGTAGGCATACCAGTTGCTGTAAGTAATCAGGCATAAATGGATTTCAGTTGAATGATTAGGCACGGATATTCAAACTACAATGTTTTACTTTAAATAGTATCATATTTTTAATATTTATAGTACATACTACATGTCTTTATACATACGTACAGACTACATACTACACCTAATATGAATGTAATATACATTAAAGTAATTAAATACTGGTTATTACTTTATCAGGTTTAAAAATTAAAACTATGTACTTCAAACACTGCAGTTACACAATTTATAAATATATACCTACCTGATTTATAATATAACAATATAAGGCATGAGCTTCTATTTTGGCTGATTATTTAATAGTAATAATAATAATAGTGATATTTAGTATATTCCAAATATACATATTAATATATTATACACCTTTGTTAAATATGGTTTCGATTAACATTTTTTATTGTTGCAACTTACGAATACCTGGGTGACATATACTCATATGGTTTTGCAATAAATTGTTATGTTACTGGCGACGCATTTATCTAGTTTAACAATAACAGTTTATCATCAATGAAGGTACATTATACCTACATTATACATACTACATACACTATACAAATAGCGGAAGTATGCAAAAATAATCAACGTGGTCATTTGCAAGGTTGGGTAGAACATAATATGATGTAAAAAGAAACAGCGAGAATGTTATGAAATAAATTTGCTGTCTCAAATAAATTTAAGTCAGTGTATGGAAAAACATCTTCCTGTTTATACAATTTGATAAGCCCACATTTTACCTAGGTATAGTAATAATAATAATAATAATAATAATATATAAGAAGTTCATATTACCATATGGCACATGATAACATATATTTCATTACTAAAACATATTTTTATAACCACAAGTTGGTACAAATCTACTATGCGGATTTCGTATATTATTATTTTGAAATGATTTAAATACCATTTTTTCCAAAATATGATAACGCGAACTATGGGTGGTGGGCTGTGTTAGTAAAACCCCACTGTACGTACATAATTTATTGTAATTCAAGCATTTCAAATTTTAATAACACTGTATGTTGTATTAAACTTGACTATTAAATGTTTTAAATAGGTAACTATTTTAATTAATTAATTTATATAAATCCACTTGATCCAGTTAGGTTCTTTATCTCACTCTATAGATACGGATTGCTTTAGGAAATAAGTGACAAGGACTTAACTAGCTGTGTTTAAATGATAAAGTGTACTATATAATATTCAAAATACATCATCAAAACAAAATTGAATTTGTTATGACTATGATATATAATAAAATAGGTACATTTTGTTAAATATTTTTTAATATCAATTTTATATTTTATGATACATTAAAATAAAATATTTGTATTATACCTTGTATAGTTATAACTAATATAACTTTTATTGTTATGAAACAGTTTATACCTAAATATTTTTCCTGCAGGTGTGACTGTAGGTATATACATCGACATAAGACATATCACATATTATATTATTCCATTTACAGATGTGATTCATGTACAAGGAATATCATTATACCCAATGCTATAAGTGTTACTATTTTGCTGACGAACATGAAAGATTACGTGATATGCACACAATGCGACATCATTCAGATATGGTGATTATAGGAACAATGATTATTGTCAGACAACGTGTTTTGTAAGATTGTGAACAATTTCTTATTAGCATTTTTATAAAATATACATAACATTTCTGATGTCATGTGAGCTGCAATAATATAAATACACTTCTATATCAAGATCAAACACACAGTTATTAATTTTTTAAAAGTAGGCATATCCCATATATTATTGAAATATTATATAATGTTCAATCATACGGTTACCCCCAAAATGTTGGTCAACTTATCTTAATTTTCAATACTTATGAGTTGTAACTAATTCTACTAATTCTTCTACTAACTAGTGTCTAGTCGTTCTAAATTCAATTTATATTGATCGGAGTATGAAAAAAGAAGGTATCACTGTCTTTCAAAAAGTAAAAACATCAAAATTAAGTATTAATTATTATTTATTTTTAATAAATGTTTTCTGATTATGACTTCAAATTATTAAAAAAAAAATATATATTTTTGTAAACATTCATACTTTTTGAAAAATTACAAGTTTACCTTTCAAAGAATCTCCGCTTATACAGTTTCAAAATAGTAATATAAGTTCATAACGAAAACATAATCTAACTCTAAGTCTAATAAATTAAATAATATATTACAACAAGTGTAGTTACATTGTCTATTTGTCCTTAGAATATTTACGAATATAAATATTAGGTAGGAAAACGAAATGTATACATTTTTAATTCTTCTTCCTATTACTATTTACTGTTAAACTTGTTATTTTTATTGTCAGAATTTAAATTACACTTACAAATAATAAAATTAGTGAATATTATTAACAATATAGATTATAGGTATTGTTTAAAACATTTATTGTATCTCCATCGGTTTTTAGTTACATTAAACTATAATTGACACTCACTTCATAACCATTTTATTTTCTCTTACTTTCTATAGGAAATTCTATTAAAAAGTATATGGACATAAAATACATGAAATAATTAAAGGAATTTCTGGAAAGTGTAAAACTAGTAGTTGAAATCAAATAGAATTTAATTCCATCGTGTTATTTGATTACTAGTGGGCAATCCATTTAAGCGGATATTTATTTATTATTATTTTGAAATTTTTTGACTTTTTGAAAATGTGTCTTCTACATATAATTTTATGTCATTGCTACGCAACATTTTTGAAAAAAAAATATTTTTGTACAGTTGTGTATAACGTTACTTTTTGAATGACAACATACGTTTTAAATTTCATATTCTGTAGCAGAATATTTTTCTGAGTTTTCCAATACATCAAAATATTGAGCTAATAGTTAACTATAGTTATGGAATATTACTATTACAATTATTTTGACTTAAAATTTAGTTCAACCAGTGTTTATTAGTGTACCTACCTATATACTTTTATATGTTATTATTTTACATAACGAATCACTTAAATTTTAAAAGCCGGATAAAAAGTCACCCTGGCCTCCTTCAAGGCATAATATCCGGCCTCATAGTTGAATATACAAACGTCAAACAGTCAAAACAAAATTAACGTCCATCGTCTGGAGTACTTTCTGTAGTATTAATATAATCTAATTATTCATGTATTATAGACGACGTTTCAGTATTCACACTCCTCTTTCATTATAAATCAGAATAATCAATATAAGCTTGTATATTTGTCACCAAAACATTATTTCAATTTTCAGACGAATGCTTTGTTCGCACCATACAGATGTTTAAAATGCACAAATGACAAATAACGAGAATCAAGCGTACATTATTATATTATTGAATAGTGACAACATATTGTTTTAGGAATAACCTAACCTAAACAGGAACAAAACGAAAGACTTAAAAAAAATCAAAAAAATTAAACTTTTGCAATTTTAACTTCCTATATTAAAGTTCGGATTGTGTAAATTTTGTTATTTTATTGCACAAAAATGTTTTGATTTATATAATATACCAAATACCAATATTATATTACATTAATGCTTTGAAATAAAAAAAAAATTTTATTATAATAGGTTTAACTCTTATAATGATTAGTGACAAGTAGTGATTTGATGTAGTGTATGGATTCAGAGGGAAAAATGTACTCTTATCTTTAAATTAAAGATGGGTAATTAATAATTAATTACATTCTAGAGAGACTTGTTAGTTCGTAATGTCCAACATAGTCGCATATTAACCTTTAATTATATTTCTATAATTATTATGTAAACTATTAAACTACATACCGTTTTTTTTATCATCATATATTTTGTGATTTCTTATACACCAATCCTTTAAATACATATAAATATATAAGAGTCTATACATAAATTACCATATTATGCATATTATTAATTTTATAGAATAAACATAGTTAAATACTTACTTTACAATCTTATCTGCTTTTCTATATTAGATTTTTTTTCTTAGATTAGGTACGTTACTACTTATTTATATTTTATTAAATTTTTCTTTTACAAAAGTGTGTACAGCAGTATAGCTAAAATAATGCGTAGGTAATTATATTTATAATGATTTATTTGGTTCAGTAAAAATGATTGAATTTAGGTACCTACTAATACTTCTCAACTAATACAAAAAAAATAAATTATCAGAATAGAAAAAAGAAATAGAAAATGTTACTAATGGGTTAATTTTTTCGTCAAGTTATGTTAGGTACAATTATAGTGTACTCGGCGCATAATCTTATTATACCTGCAGTCTGCAGGTGGAGTATCTATCTTAGTCTGTAGGTTGCCGAGGCTCATTTAGGAATTTTTCATGGGAGGTCCACATAATTTTCTCAGCTAGAAGCTTTGAATTACATTTATTATCATTTTTTATAATCTCGTAGGAAAACAATTTATTTCGTTATGAGACAATAGTGAGAGGTAGAGGGGACCCTTTGGACCTCCTTCCGGCGGGTAAATATGTCATTGGTAGGTAATTTAACTAATTTTTGTAAATTTATAGTAAATAATAATACACTCAGTGGCAAAAAAAGTCACTACAAATTATATTTTTAAAATGATATCAGAATAACTAAAACCGTTGTTTTTCGTATAAATGTGAAATGTCTATAAAAAAAAAAAATTGTGCATAATATATTTTATAATAATAAGTATGTATTTTCTTAGATTTTTAAATTGCTGTAGAAACAACTTATGTTGAACCTCGCATTTTTGCTTCGTATATTAATTACTATTAAGTACCTACCTATTGATAAATATTAAATGATCATTATAGATTATTTAATATTCATAGAATTGCTGTTATTTAAAAACTATTTAAAATCATACATATTTTGTACTGTACCTATGTATTTTTGTAGGTACATGTTAGCGATTTATTGTTTTGTCTCTTATTATACGTTTTAATAATTAGTAACTATAAATGAGAATTGAAAATAAAATGTTGGTTTATTTAAAGTTCCATTTTAATTTCTTGTGTTCAGAAAGTAGAAAAATAACAGTTATAGTATAGGTATAATCAGTAATAACTTATAAAATTGCATTAGTCAAGTAAAATGAAACATTAAAATGTTTGACACATCGACACTATTTTGTTATTACTATAATATGGACATGGTGTTAGGTATGGGTAACTTACTCTAAATGAATTATGGACATTTAAATGTGATAATTAATAATAATTATAGCCTGAATGATGTGTTTAATTTAGCATAATTGATTATGCTATGATAGTATAATAATATATAAATACGATTATACGAATTTATATTTGAGTATACCTGGTAATATGCCTCATTATAGTTCTTTAAATGTTTGTTAAATATTATACGATTTAATTTTGATGGGTACCTACTGTACAATTACACATTTTCTAATATGTAGTTATGCATTTGCAATAAATTACAAATTAACAAAAAAAAAATGACGTGACCTATAAGATAATAAGGTTGATTCCTCTCGATAGTCTTAAAAATTAATAATTTACAAGTTCGTCATAGTTTTTTTCATAACTTATAATGTATAAAGTATAAACTTATATTCCATAGCTTACCTACTTGCAGTCGGTTCTACCTATGGTCCATACTTCATAGGCTAAGAGTGAATCAAATATGTACTTCTGAATAGTTCGTCAGCAAACGCACAGCAATTTGATTTGACGGGATCTCAGGCGAATAACACAATTAAAAAAGTATCAATGATTATTTGAACGATATTTGCGGAGCACGCACAAATTACGCGAACGAAAGAAAACACCGGAAGAATCCGCGACATCGGTGCACTCGAGACGAACGAGGAAATTCAACTAACCGCGGCAAAAACTAAACGAATTGAAGGATTGTGCCCTCGTGCATCAGCGCCGGCGACGGCACCACAGAGTATCATCTCATGATGATAAATCCGTAAATATATTACCCTGGTGTAGTGTGTGGTACGACTGTAATATCGTCATCTTCTAAAATATCTTTGGTCACACTGTACAAAACTTTCTGTTGTCAGTGTGTTTATCTTGTTGTTTGATAGCTGATTAACAGCGATAGCCGATAAGTCGATAGTCAATATTCGATAAGACAGACAACACTGCCTACTGCCTAATGCCTGCACTCTACGCAGTGAAGAGCGAGTCCACTCAAAATAGTAAATTTATTTCGCCGATCCCCGATTTTTACGTTCTGTTTGCAGCTGAATTCTCACTAAATTACTACTGATTTATGTTCAGTATAATGTAAAAAGTATGGACATACATATTCGATTTTCGGAGAAGCGCTAAAATTAATTTGTCAGTGATGGCTTGATTACACCACTGAACAGTTGTCTCGTAATATGGTAATATATTTTATGATCAATATTTTATCTTATTATTTCATTCAAGTACTTTGAACAGCACAACTAAGGCACTATCTGAATATTTTTATAAATTATTTCAATTTATTTCTTCAAACAAAATATTTTTTTTAAATTTATGCAAAATTATTATTTCAGATTTTATTTACTTTTAAATGTATCCATTACAATATAAAACTCCCTGATTTTTTTTTTAAAAATAAAACTTTTAACTAACTTTTATTGAAAATAAGTTAACAGTAATCTATATTGAAAAATATTAAAAGTTGTAACTTTTATTTATACTTATAATTTTAATTTAACTGGTTTTGTGTTTGAGTTTAATTACAGGTAGGTAATTAAATTGTATATTCATTTGTTATCAAGATTTTATTAATATATATCAACCCCATACTACCACTATAGTATTTTTTTTTCTTTAAAATCAGTGTATTTACGATCCATATAGCCACACTAAGTGAAATTTTAAAACAAAAATTATTTAGTTTGAAAAATTTTTGTAGTACAGTTTACTAATTTTTTGTATTTTTTAGTCAATAATTATTTTATTTTGTGTTCTAGGGCGGTAATGTGTCACAACTAGAAAGAGATATCGGATCAGATCAGTTTCCTCCAAATGAGCATTATTTTGGTTTAGTTAATGTAAGATTATCTTTGTTAAATAATTGATAATTTTTTTTATAAAACATTATTTTTCTTATTGTAATGGATGCCTATATCAAGTATGTTTGATATTTATTTCATGATATGTTTTTTGATATTACTATTAAAATAATTAATTTTATTAGTAGTATTACGTTAGTTGATTTAATTTTTGCAGAGAACTGCATTAATTATATTATTAATATTTGATTATTTTTTAGTGTATATTTATATTATTGTTATTAACTTTTGAGTCAATACCACCCTACCTTAAATCAGTGTGAATAAGTTCATGGTATGATTAGGTTAAAGTAATAGTTTAAAATTAGTTTAGATCTTTTGCAAATGTCA
This sequence comes from Aulacorthum solani, assembly GCA_008528875.1. Lineage (NCBI taxonomy): Eukaryota > Metazoa > Arthropoda > Insecta > Hemiptera > Aphididae > Aulacorthum > Aulacorthum solani. The sequence goes on along the minus strand of PVMI01066845.1, from coordinate 9,949 downwards.
TTGCATAAAATTATAGTTATAAAATAGGTACTTAAAAGTTTTAAGTCCCCATGAAAAATGTTTTTGAAGTACAATGAAGTAACTAACATTGTTATTCTGTTTGAATATGTAATTTCGCCCAAATTTAAATTTCAAATGTCTATAAAGAAAAATTGTAAATGCACATTTTTTAGAATTTTAAGTTTCAATATGAACTACCTATGAGGGAACCTTATATTGAATTTTCAAGACTAAGCTGTAAAAATTATGCATTTTATAAAATTTAACTACAAAATAATTTGCTAGTTTTCGTGATTTTGTAAAAAATCACACGAATGAAAAAAAATGTTTGCATATTATGTATCATTAATATTATTAAATGGCTATAACAAAAACATATAAGGAACCTTGTATTACATTTTCAAGCATTTCGGCAGAGCAAATATTTATTTAAAGACATAAGTAGAAAAAAATAGCTCAAAATTAGTATACATCTTTTGAAAATTATATCATGCCTAGAAAATGGTGATATGAATATTTGGTCAGAATTTCATGTATCTACTGTTATTTATTTTTGCATTATAACAAAATATAAAAATTTGATCTAGGAGAAATAGTTATTTTAAGTGTAAATATCCAATGTTGTAAAAAATTTAATCTTCAAACGCTCATTACAAATGAATGTAACTTTCTGTAAACTTTTTTTTTACAGTAGAAAAACCTATGTGGAACCTTATGTTGAATTTTTGAGTATAAGATTTGTATGTACAACTTTTCATGAATTTTTCCAATTTTGTACAAGTTTCTTTGAAATTCTAACTTCAGATGCTAGTGAAAAGTTATTTTGTATGTACCCTTGACTTAATTTTAACTATACAAAGAACAACTTATGAGTAGCCTTGTATTAAATTTTAAAATATTTATGACTGAACTTATTTAACATAACATTATTTATTGACAATAATTGAAAAAAACTAATGAAAGTCAACAATTTCTCAGGCCTTTAAATAGCCAAAACAAAAAAAAAAAATTATCATAAGTAGAAAATGGTAATTCAAACATTTGGTGAAAATTTCATGTATCTATGCTTCGTTTTAAATGATTTTTTATGGTATTTTCCTGACTTTTTGGAAAACTATGTATTTTCTTCTTTTAACTGTCAAAGGATTAACTTAATTAACCTTCCTATCGGAAAAAATGCATTTTTAAATCAATCGCTCCTCTCAGAGTATAAAAAAAACTAAACATTTTCACATGATCACTTTTTGTATGATACCAGTGATATAACAAAGAACATTAGGTATTGATTATCCATTTTTCTGTACATACGTACACTTATAAATCTTGTTATAAATACAATAAATCGCCTAAACTATTCTTAAAAACAATACATGAGACAATGTCCAAGAGTGCTCACCCCCATTTTTTCATTTAATAATGATTTTATTAGAATTCTGATCCTTGTAATTTTAATATATATTTTAGGACTTTTTTAAATTCCTGATATTTATTGTACTACTTAAGTATTGCCCTATGGGCCAATACATATTTCTGTTTTCCAAAAAAGAACTTTCTGTTTTTACTGTAAACTATTTAGTGGATCATTTTCTTGCAATCAGGTTTGGTGAATCAACCTGGAATGTATAGTGTAAATGTACAAAGACGATTTAGTTTTAATAGATAGTGTCTTGATATTGATATATTAATGACAAGTCTTATAAATCTATATGATTTTTATGAGAATCTAGTTTCTATAGTAAAAGTGAACAAATCATTATATTAGGTCACCTTTATTTAAATTATATATTTATTATTTTAACCTTTTCATTGGTAGACTATCTATGCTTTGCAGCTTGTGTAAGCTACATAAAATAAGATATATATATGTATGTATGTTTTTTGATTTTAATTTTAAGATCTATATAATGAAATTACTTAAGTTTAAAATAATGTTAGCCAAGGTTTCATAAAATTGTACGGTTACCAGCAAATGATAATATTATATAATCAGTAACTTAATAGTACATTCAGAGTAGTGAATGGTGAAAATGTTTTGGACATAATATCAAGTCTGAAGCAGTGAAAAGGTTAAGAATGAATTTTATTGGTTTGTTCAAAATTTTATGCATATTGCAAACTTAATTCCACCCCATGATATTTTATGATATAAATTATATTTTAATTTTATCCCAACTTAAGTACTAAAACTATATAAAGTTGAAATAACTTAAACTAGTTTTTGATGTATTTAAAATTACTTTTTTAAACAAAAAAAATACATTTTTAATAAACATATTTATTTATTTTTTCAGTTTGGAAATACATGCTACAGTAATTCAGTTCTCCAAGCTCTTTATTTTTGTAAACCTTTTCGAGACAAAGTATTAGAATACAAGGCTCGCAATAAGAGAAATAAAGAAACATTGCTCACATGTTTAGCTGATCTATTTCATAGTATAGCGACTCAAAAAAAAAAAGTTGGGTCTATAGCACCCAAAAAATTTATTAATAGACTTAGAAAAGAGAAAGGTAATACGGTACTACATTTTCTTTTAACTATAATCTAAATTAAGATAATGATAAATATTTTCACTTCTTAAATGTGAAAATTAAATTAATATTTTTAATTGTTAAAGGTAGGTCTGTGCTATTATTATAGGACGAAACCAATTATCAACTATAAGTTCTAATTTATTTGACTGGTTAATCAATTTATTTCTAAATAATCCATTAATTGCATAATGTATTGAGGTTATACGTATATTTAAACTGCTTGAGTCTTAACCACCTGATTAACATGTGGTAACTTATGCAGTTCATATTAATCCACTAATCGATAAATGATTATTTTTATTGATTGATTGATATTAATTAATTTAATCGTAATAACAATTAATCAGTGTATTAAACTATTGTAAAATCACTGACATAACCTATTAATTAAATGAATAATTGATTAATTGTTACAACAGCGCAGGCCTAGTTTAATGCATGAATTATTGTAATTCAATTTTTTTCACTATAATTAGTAATTACTTATGCCTGAACTTTTATTTAATTTACAGAAGAATTCAATAACTATATGCAACAAGATGCTCATGAATTTTTAAACTTCCTTATAAATCATATTAATGAGATTATTCTTTGTAAGTTAAACAAATTATTAATATATCTAGAATGTAAAAGAATTTTATAATAATTTATAAATTATGTATAAAGCTGAACGTAACCAAGCGAACTGTAATGGTAAATCTAAATCAATTACACCTAATATTGTCGATGGAGAATCAACTACTAGTAGCATCACTAGCTCAAGTAGTCATAATCAAGATCCAACTTGGGTACATGAAATATTTCAGGGAATACTAACGAGTGAAACTAGATGTTTAAACTGCGAAGAAGTATGTGTATTACAACTGTATTAAATTAAACTAAAACATGAATATTTATTTTAGGTCAGCAGTAAAGATGAAGACTTTTTTGATCTCCAAGTAGATATAGATCAAAATACTAGTATTACACATTGTTTACGTTGTTTTAGCAATACAGAAATGCTTTGTAGCGATAATAAATTTAAGTGTGACAATTGCTGTAGCTATCAAGAGGCCCAGGTAACAATTTATTTTTTATCATCAAATATGAGTAATATATTATGGATATTTTAGAAATGTATGCGGGTCAAAAAATTACCTATGATATTGGCATTGCATTTGAAAAGATTCAAATACATGGAACAATTTAATAGGCATATAAAAGTATCTCATAGAGTTGTTTTTCCTTTAGAACTTAGATTATTTAATACGGTAATGATTTATTTTTATCAACATATTATGCATATTGTCTATCATAATAATATTGTTGACATAAAATAAAAATAACAATAATGTTACAGTCTGATGATGCTGTTAATCCAGACAGAATGTATAATCTTGTAGCTGTAGTTATACATTGTGGCAGTGGGCCAAATAGAGGTCATTACATTAGCATAGTTAAAAGCCATGATTTTTGGCTACTGTTTGACGATGATATGGTTGATGTAAGATTTTAATTATTTAAGTTTATAGTAATTGTAAAATTTTAATTAATATCTTGTTTTTTTTTTAATAGAAAATTGATCAATCTGCTATTGAAGATTTCTATGGTCTTACATCAGACTTACAGAAATCATCAGAAACTGGTTATATACTTTTTTACCAATCTAGAGATGCTGCTGAAATATCAAAATCTGGTATGACTGATTCAAAATCAAGTCATTGTAAATGAATGTCCAAATTTTATGCTGGGTATTCATTTATAATTGTACAGCGCAATGTGATTTTTCACTCATGTTTGAAAAGTGATATTAACTTAAATGCATATTTAATTAGTCAAATAATTATTAATTGTTATTATCAGTGATATAAAATATTCATTTGCAATGCACCTTGTTAGTCAACTAATCAATTTTTTAGGTGATATAATTAATTTATATATATATTACTAGCTGATTTCTTCAAAATCTAATTCAATTAATGCTCATGTTGTTTAATCCATTTAAAATTGTTTTTGTGAAAATCAGATATCAGTTGTTTACTTTTCCAATGTTTACTTCAAAGATATCAGCCTTTTTAAGGAAATATTAGAATATTATTATCTATTTTATTATTTTTAAATTATAATTTTACTTTCCATTGTGTTAGTCTGTCAAATTTCAGCTTAACATTCATATTAACTGATATGGCTTAACTTGAACTAGTTTTATAATTAACATAAGAGATTCTAGTTTTCTTCAAAACATTTATGTGATATTTTATGATTTGTTAAAAAATGAGCAGTAAAATTATGTACGAAAATACATAGTAGTATACTGTATATGAACTGAATACATGGATAAATATACTTTTAATAGCTTTGATTAAACTCTAAAATTAATTTTGTAGGTAATATAACAGATAATAACTACTTAATAACATAGTATTATATTAGGTACTATCTGATTTATTTAGATTTTATCGATGTGTTACTTTGGTAATTATTATGATGTAGAATTTGGTTGAGGTTTGAAGATATAAATTATAGATCATAACTAAACATTATAATAATTAAAGCTCACCCTAATTTAAAACTATGATTAAATAATTGAAAAATATGGGTAAAAAGTAAAACAGAAGCGCATTGGATGTTTATTGAAATTAGAATAATTTATTATTTGTATTATTTTGATCTATGTTTTCATTCTAAAGTTTTCTTATTTGAGTGATAACATTTTTCAAATTATCATGAATGTATATAATTATTCAATTATTTAATCAAACATTTTAAACATATTTATTTACAAAGTATTAGATAACAAACTAGGTATATTATAATTTACATTTTATTAGTTCATTGGTAATTTTTTTATTTTAATACTAATCCCAATCGATGTTCAAACTCAGTGGCGCCCAAGACTTTATTCAGGTGTAGCAAGACATACTTATACCCGTGACCAAATAGATCTAATAAGCCATGGTTTTACCATAGTTTAACTTACACCCTCACCCACCAAAATTTAATATTAAATATTTTTCTTTAAATATTCTTCCCCACTTTTTTTCCAATGTTTAGCAACTTCTACACCAAGTAATAGGGTTGGCCCACTCACACTGTACCAGTTGATATAGATATAACCAAAATATCCATTAATTTCAGTTGGTTTTAAATTTAATTTACTCAGGCATGGACACCCACCCTATAAAAAATTCTTAAAAGCATGGTGGTCGCAACACTTTGTATATAGACTGGACGCCACTGTTCATAATATAATTATTAAAGTTGACCAACATACATAATATTATGCAAATGGAATTTTAAGAGTTTAAACAAAAACTATAAATATATTTATTATTTAGATTCAATAACTGTATAAATTGTTTAATATGTTAGTTTAATTTTAACTAATTTTTAAAATGTAGTTTGAACATGCCCTTTTATATTAAAATGTGATATGACATGAAATTAAAATAATCAGTTTGAATTTTAACTAATATTATATTTTAATTTACTTATGTATTAAAATTATGAATATTAAAATGTATTCATACTCCAGTTAGTAATTTTAATAACATATAATCAATTGTACACCCAACTGAGTAATTTAATACTACACATTTTTATTTTAAATTTTAATATTTAACACATTATTTGTAATATTTCACTAAAAGTTACCATTTTTAATTTATTTAAAATTTTTTTTTTGTATTCATATTTTAATTTATTTTAGGGAATTCATTTATATCTATAAATGATAATCATTTAGTAATGTGTGTAAAACAAGCAATAAATTGTTGTTAATGTTATATTGAAATTTGTTAAATATTGTTTTCGTAATTCATACTGATTGTTGATTGTTGAACAATGTGTTAGAATTTAAAATTGTTACTAGGTGCCTTATAGAATATTTATTATTTTTATTAATGATACATATATGATATAAATATGGTTAAAATATTTTATTATTCAGTACGTTTATAAAAAATATATTTGATTTTTTTTTCTAATATTAAATGGCGATATGATATATTCAGTGATTTAACACATAATGTTTAAGTAAATCATAATAACATAGTACTTTAGTAGGTACCATATAATTATAATATAACTCAGGTACATTCTTATTCATACTATTACAACCGTCAGATTAAAAGCATTTCACAATACATCCTCTGAACATGACATTTTTAGAGTCTATCTGATTTTAACGGCCTGTTTTCGTGTGCCTCCATGCACGGGATAATATGCCTGAATATACTGGCGAACTGGGTGAACTGACCGGCCGGTGAAAAAAAAACCGGACGATAAATGCTGGCCGCCCAAATCTGTTTGGATCAAGTCTGTTTGGACCCTTTATTTTATAATTTATTTTTATTTGATAAAGTTAATCGTAGAAACAAACAATAAAAATATGTCTTTAAAAAATAGAGAGAAAAAATAATACACAGCTCAATATAAAACATACAATAATACATATAATATTATAATAGTAGATACTACTAAAGGTACATTTCCCCGGTAGGTATTTTTGAACTTTGGAATCAAACCCGGGGCTTTCGATTGTTCTTTCAAAATATTTAGACCTTTTGAAAGCTATTTTAAGACATAAGAAAGTTTTTAGTTCATTAGTTTATGAAGTGAAAACTTCTTTAGGCGCTGAAGCGTAATTAGGATTCATGGCCGAGGCTTACTCGGCACTAAGTCTAAGAACATATTGTCCAGTTTCTCACAGAAATCTTACTGTGGCGGTGGAAATCATACGGTTGTCTCTTGTCTGGTTCGATCGAAACACATCGCACGAGTGATATTGTGATCTGTTTATTTCAAAACGATATTTTTCGATCGAATCAGACAACCGGATGATTTCTACCACTGCGGTTGGAATTCTATGAAAAACCGGACAGTGTGTTCCCAGCCTGAGGGTTCAATCAGAAGGCATTCGTCCTAGCGCAGTGCTGCAGTAAATGTTCCGGAGCTGGCGGAAAACGTCACTGTCTGTTTACAACAATTTAATTCGTCGAGACATCGAGTATTTATAAAAGTGTAACAATGCTACAATAGAATTACCTACTGAAAATATTAAAAATATTTATATAAGATGTAGTGGTCCGTCTCTTTCTTCGTAACACGATGTGTGCGCTGCATTTTAAAAGTCGCACACTCGTGTTATGGAGCAGGAGATAGTCTAAAGAGCCTCGACAGTCGACCAACTACCACCAAACGTGTATCGCAGACCAACAATTCCGTAGCTCCGATGATCCGTGCAAGGAACTGAATCCTCACACCCGGGACTGTTTAGGTACCGTGTGAATTATTTATATATTTATTTAAAGTTGTATTACCCCAAAAGGTTAATGAGTAAGTACTGCAGTTGTTATAATTTTTCAAGTAATAATATATTATAAATATAATATAATTATTATTATATATTATTAAGTAGGTATACAACAGAAATAAAGAGATAAAAAGAAGCACACACATATATATATATATAACAACTTTTGGGGTAGGTAGTACAATGACGAATGCTCCGATTTTCTTCTTTAGCATCAATTCTGATAGTAAATTAAACTTAAATTTAAGTACACGTTTTGACTAAATTTATCAAAATCTCCAACATTTGCTAATTATTTTGTAGTTAAAAATGTATTTTAATTGTTAAATTTGTATGCCTATTGATAATTTAAAACAATGTCTCTCAAAGGTCCAAAGTAATCCAAACTAACCAAAAAATCTAAAAACTAAATAAACCCGGTATCAGTACCTATACTATAGCAGAAGCATTTTTTTTATTTTTCACGTATCTTTATTACTACCTATGCTTGCAATACAACTACACCAAATATAAATATTTAAAAAAATGGGTAAGTAGACGATGCTCTGCTGTACAGTAGGTTACAAGTGGGTCACTGTAATATATGGGTTTTAAATTTCAGTTCAATGATAATTGAACGGCCTATGATAATTTATATTATATTTGTATTATTATTAGTACACGGTAGCCTGTTGGTTTAATTAATATTAATTAAATATTATCATTTTTATGTATATACATATATATTCAATTATAATATACTTTAAATCTTAAAATTTTCAAGGACCCATGAATAATATTTTTAAACTACAACAAAATCGTTATTTTTGGTTATTTAATATGTAATTTCGTCCAAATTTGAACTTAAGATAATTGTACAAAAATAAAACAGTGTGAATACTTATATGTTTTTTTAGATTTTTTGGTTATAGAATAAACTACTTACGTGGAACCCTGTTTAAAATTTTCCAATCTCGGCTATAGAAGCTGAACGTTATATAAATTTTTAATTATACTAAATAATTTGTAAATTTTCAATTTAATAAATGTTAAGAAATTTGAACTTATTAAATGCTTGTAAAAAAAAAAAAAAACGTGCTCATTTTTTCATATTTTTCAACTGCTATTGTAACAATATACTAGAAGCCTTGTATTCAATTTTCAAGCTTTTTGACACAACGATGATGATATTTTGTTGACATTTAAAGTAAAAAAAAATAGAAATTGAAAGTATGCATAAACGATTTAAAACGAAGCAAACTCATTTGAACTTTTTTTTCAAGTATAGAAAATGATAAAATAGATTAGGAAATTTCAAGTACCTACCCATGGTTATTAGTTTTTGAATTATAACAAAGAGTAAATCACCCCATGAGAAATCATTAATGAATAGTGAATACGTATACAATGTTGTACAAGTTAAAACTATTCGATACAGAAATTAAAAAACCAACATTATTTCGACTATTTATCGCTCATAAAAAAAATGACATCACTATTTATACATACATAAAAAAATTTTTTTTTTTAAATAACTAACATTGTTATTTTGTTTAAAATTTAAATATTTGATTTCGCCCAATTTTTACTTCAAATGTCTATTATTTATTAAGAATAATTGTAGTTGTATATTTTTAAAATTTTCAGTTTTAGTATTAATTAGGTACCTACTTATGAAAAACCTTTTATTATACTTTTAAGCGATTCAACCAAGGAGGAGGGGATATTCCACAGGGGCCACATCGTATATCAAACAATCACGATGCAAACATTAGTAGGCCACCGGTAGTAAGTTTCCTAATATATTGATACATGTCATTAACTATTATTATTATGGTATTGTAATCATAATATCGCCTTCTATTTTGAGCAGGATGATCATGATAAGGAAATAGAATTTAAAACTGTTTTTTTATGACAAAAACATAGTTATCACAGGATAAATAAATGATATTATAATCATTATTTATTAATTAGAAGGAAGTTATTGCTAAATTTTATTTTATACATTTTTTATACTAGCTTTTATTAATAAATCTAGCTTAACAATTACAATATACATTGAAATATTAACAAATCAATAAGAAAAAACAGAGTACCTAATAAGTAATATTAAGTATTAATAACTATTAATATAATACTAAA